>VUQJ01004490.1:7642-26659 GCA_015108635.1 Andinoacara biseriatus
CTGTTATATCAAACACAATGATAAGAAGAAGAGCCTCGCCTAAATTTAGACTTGTTCCCCGTGTTCTGCTGTGACGGACTTAGCCGTGCCCTTGACATCATGGAGTGCATTTTCCACATGATGATATTGCACAACCTGCCAAGTAGTTCCTGTGCTGGGCTCACACTTCTGCAGCTCCCACTGCACGCTTAAAATAAAGTTGAAAGAATACTTTAAACAATTATGCTGACGGTCTGCAGGCCAGATGTGGTGGACTTTATGCTTTGATTTCCCTGCTTTCCTGTTTGTTGAAAACCTCTATTTGTCCTTTTATTGCCGCCACAATACAGCAACACAGCAACAGTGCTGAAGTGTATTTATTCCTTCTCATTCATTCTGCAATGACAAATTTAGAGTTGCACAAGCCTGGCAGGCGGCAGAGTTGTCCAGGGAGAAAAGGCGTCCTTATCATGTAACCTAACCCATGCTGTGTGTTATTGTTCTGTGGGGGAATATTCAAAATGTAATGAAAGGCTATCTTCATAGGATTTATAATATGTGGATTTTCACCCATCTCAGTTTTACTCTGTCTTTCAGGGGTTGGGTGGAGGGCTGCAATCCGACCTGCTGATCACCCTGTGGCTAACTTCGAGTTTGATGTTGTGGTGGGGGCTGATGGACGCAGGAATACCCTGGAAGGTGAGAACAACAGAGATGAACCATATAGATGCCTCAAAGATGTACTGTACTTTTAGACCTGATGACAATTACGAGCCTTTGCACAAGGTTTGAACCTGCTGACACTAAGAAATTATTTGAAAGGTTTTAATAGTAGCGAGAAACAAGGAAATGCAAATTCTTATTGCATGATCTTTATGGTTTTTAGTCTTTAAGCAGCTGGGTTACCAGGCATAACCCCTCCAGAGTGGGTCATGTCGAATAAAATGAGTTAGTGGCTTATATCAGATCTTTCGTTCTCTCTACAGCCCTTACATTCCTCAGGACTTTTTCTGGGCTCCCACTATAAATAAACGTGTTGCGCATTATTGTAACTCTATAAATGAAACTCACCTTTTACAAACTTGCACTTGCACAGAGCCATTGATCTCTCCCAGTGGGACCGGCTGCACACAAAACAGCCAAAGCGCCGTACATAAATAGAGCAGAGCTGGGGCTCAGTGTAGCAGCTGATGCTGTCATGCTGGACCTGCTCCATCTCCCAATCTCCCTCCATCTCTTCTCTTTTAAAAATGCTGTCATCTAACAACCAATTCGCAACAAATGCTTATTCCTTAAAAGGGCATTTTAGGGCAGAACAAGACGTTTAGCTCATTCCCCAATTATGAAGACTCCTGGGGGAAACGATTTTTCCCTGCAGTGAGACTGCTTTTGTGTCTTAGCTACGGCAACAGAGAGCAAAATGCTCTCTGTTTGTTGTTGCTGCTTTTGGAAACCAGCAGTAAAGCGGTGGATGATGTTTAACAGTGACAGTGTGGAGAAGCTGCAGCACATGCTCCTCGCTTCCACTGTGACACACAGTCACTTTGTTGTAAGCACCCAATTTATATTTTCACGTATTCTTCACGCGCTCACAGTTTTAGAGTTAGTGGCATTTTTTTGTGAGTCCTTCGTTTACTGGCTGGAAAAAAAAATAGTTTGATAGTTTGATTTGCCAAGAATATGTTGAACCTTTTTTTTTAGTTGGTTTTTGGATTGAAGAATGCAGGATATTTTTTATATATTTTTTTTTTTGTTTCCCGTGTCCATTTATGTACAAAATAGCTGACATTGGCAGTCATCAGCAGAACTATTCTCCTACGTTTGTATTGGAAATATTTAATTAGATTCCTCAAAGATACTTTTAAAACTACTTTGAGCTACTTTTATTCTTACACCTTGAATAAATTATTAAAAAAATGAAAGAATGTCACATACTTTTGGTTCTCAAAGCTGCGTTTGACAATTTACTTTCTCGTGCTTTTTTACAACACATAGCTTTTTGTTCTCTTGTCTCTATAAAAGATCACCTTGGCAAAGCCGCCTCTTATCCTAAAATTGACTTTGTTGTAATTGTGGTTTAATGCTAGATTTCCTCTGGAAAGGTCTTTGTTTGCTTGCGGAGATCAACATTCCCATTTCATTCATGCTTCCTTCTTTTTTCATCACCCCAGGTTTCAAAAGGAAGGAGTTTAGGGGTAAACTGGCAATTGCTATCACAGCCAACTTCATCAACAGGAATACCACTGCAGAGGCCAAAGTAGAAGAGATCAGCGGAGTGGCTTTTATCTTCAACCAGAAGTTCTTTCTTGACCTTAAAGAGGAGACAGGTGGGAAGGGAGGACAATCAGACTCATTATAACCGGCAATCTCAGAGACTTAGATTGAATAAATGTCTAGTAAGCTGCTATCTAATGCTGCATTGCTGTTGCAGTATTGCCCATTCTTCAGTATTGATTGGTCTACGATTTTAATCCATTGGTCTGTAGTTGCTAGGCAACATGATAGATCATGGATAGCGAAAGTTTAGCGTTGCTTTGTGATGTTATTACTGTGAAGTTGAATCATGTTATGCTTTCAAAAGGTGCCGTAGGTGCATTAACGTTACAAATGAGTCATTTTGTTGGCAGGTGGTTGCTCGACTAAACAATGACTTCATATTTTCTGATAAATAGGAAGCATCAGGCACCCAGGGTGTACGTGTGTGCCAATTCTGGTCACTCAACTCCTGTAGGACGAGTTTGCGGTCAAACAAAACAAACAAACAGAGATTTTGTTTATTATAGGAAGATTACAAAGAGGGAGTTATGTAAGTGCTACGAAAAAAAATGAAACTGCTGCAGTTTCACATTAAAAGCATTTCAGATATTTGGCGGAACACAAAATAAATCTTATTATGATGTAGTCACAAAAAATACACATTACATCATCCAAATTTTGCTTTTGCTTCACTGTAAAAGCTTTTTAACAACAAGATTTTTAACCCCCCCCCCCCAACATTACAAGCTTCTTTCAGTGAACCCTGCTCTTTACAGACCAATGCTGTGACCTGAATCATCAAATTTACTTACACGTTCAGGGGTATGATGCACAGTATGCTCAGTACCTCAAGGAATATCGTAAATGTTGTTCAGTGACTGCTTTTTTTAACCAATAAAACTGAATTTGAATGTAATATTTTGGGTCTTGGGCTTCAGCAATACAAAATAAGAAGTTGGCACAGATTATTAATTAGTGGTTAGATTCCATCGATTTAAACAGACATTCCAACATATAGAAGCTATTTGAAGCGTGATTTTTTTGAATTGTGGCTTTAATGCAAACTTGTTTATTCTCACAGGTATCGATCTGGAGAACATTGTGTACTACAAGGACAACACACATTACTTTGTCATGACTGCCAAGAAACAAAGCCTGCTGGACAAAGGAGTTGTCATCAATGTAAGCAAAATATATTCGCTCCAGAGATTTGCTGTGTCCTTATTTCACTTTGTCTCCGTCTATTATTGTTTTATAGATAAAAAAAATGTAAGGGAGAAACATATCGGCTAACAATTGCTGACAGATGTCAGAGCTTCAGAGATTTAGAATCAGAATTATTTCAGTATATCATTTATAAATCTGCATGCATCAATTTTACTTACCTTTTGTTTTGTTTTTTTCCGAATTTTTCAGTAGCAGAGAGCTTTTTTTTCACTTTTGTGTGCACAAAGCAGAATGTAGAGAAATTGATTCTGGTTGTTCTGACTGCTTCGGTCCAACAGGATTACTCAGACACAGAGATGCTGCTGAGCAGTGAGAACGTCAACCAGGAAGCTCTTCTGTGCTACGCCCGAGAGGCTGCTGACTTTGGCACCAACTACCAACTTCCCACGCTGGACTTTGCCATGAATCACTGCGGGCAGCCAGATGTTGCAATGTTTGACTTCACAAATATGTACGCCTCTGAGAACGCTGCTCTGGTCAGGGAGAGATTTGGACACCAGCTGCTGGTGGCGCTGGTTGGCGACAGTCTGTTAGAGGTAAGGCAGAAAGTGGAAGAAGCCACTAAATAAGCTGGCATTTGTAGCGTGGATATTCAAAATCCTTTATCCAAATGCTATAGGTGAAAAGTGTGAGTGGGTAGAAAGGGGTCCTTTTTACAGTTTGCTCCATCTCAAACTTGATAATGTTGGCGAGAATCACTGAGGGAGATTTTTTTTTTCATTTTATAAACATAATTAGAGACATGGGCAACCTGAACACTTTAGAAAAGTGTGTAAGATATTCAGACTGACAGTCAGTGCTCTGGTATGTGACATGACAAATCAAAACGTAACAACAAAAGGAAAACTTGAGACATATTCCAAATTCCAGACAAGTCCTTTGTTTCCGCTAATTGATCTACATTTTTCTCTTTTCTTTGTTTTTTTGCACTTTTATTTTTTTTATTGTGTAGACTATCTTTCTGTAAAATGAAATCCACACTTAAAAAATGGACTCAACTCTCCTAACAATTCACTCATGTTTACTGTATGCTTAAACATAACTTTCTTTTGCCATTATATCAATTTCAATGACCTTCCCTTGAATCCAGAATACTTGTCTCCATGTTTGTGTTTCCTAATGACCAAAAAAAGAAATACATCAAACAGACTAAATGTCTTGCCACCATGTGTCTAACAATATTTAGTGGTTCTAACTGGTTATGTTATTCTGTGTTGCTGTGCAGCCCTTCTGGCCAATGGGAACGGGCTGCGCCAGAGGCTTCCTGGCTGCCTTTGACACGGCCTGGATGGTGAAGAGCTGGGCGCAGGGTCGGCCAGTCCTTGAAGTGCTGGCAGAGAGGTACTCACACCTTGTATGGTGTATTAGTGAGAATCAGTGCTGCTCCAACACATTGTTCACAGTGATGCGATAATGTGTCTTGTCTTTCTACAGGGAGAGTATTTACCGACTACTACCACAGACAACCCCTGAAAACATTGCCAAAAACTTTGAACAGTACACCATAGATCCAGCGACTCGATACCCCAACCTGAACTCTACCTGCGTCAGGCTTCGCCAGGTGAGAGGGAGAAACGGCAGCAGACCTGTCATCGGATGCTTTAAATTCTTCAATATCTTAATTCCAAGAGCTTTTTCTTTGCTGTTCTTTTTCAGGTGCGCCATTTGTACATTAGTGGACAGCTTAACCCCTGCTCTCTTGAGCGTGCTGCTACCATACGACGACCTGTCAATCTCTGCAGACGAGGTAGGTGTTTCGGGAATTGACTGGCTCTGACTCATCGCTGCTTATTCACATAACTAATAGCTTTTCCTCACCTTTGAAAGGCTCAACAATCATTGTAGCCTAAATCTCTCCCATTCAGTCCTTTCCCTTCTAACAGAAGTAGTAAGCAGCCAGAATGAACTTCAGTTTAAGGAATAAGTCACAATATGAGGTTTGTTTTTACATGTGGGTCCATTGAGGAGAGGAAACTTTGAAAGAAGAGCTTGCGGGGCAGTGAAAGAAACACTCAAACACACATAATCTCTCTCTCCAATATCAACATTACTCTATGTTCCTGTCCTTCAAATGACCCTGTACTTAAATATATATCAATTTTGAAACCTGAGACAAAAAGTAAACATTTGTGCTTATTTATGACTAAATTTGATTAGAGTTTTGTCTGATTGTTCTGCACTTGGAGCTCTTCAAGCCGAGCTGTATGTTTGAGTAACCTAACTTAAGTCGGTCACCAGTACAAGCAAGTATGTACTTGTCTCTGCAGAGATGTGACGTCATATCTTCTTCACCGCTGAAAATTCCCTCTAACACAGACCACCTTCGTATTCTTGCTACTTATTTTAGGAATTTGACCATTAAAAATCTAATTTTTGGTGCTTCTGTTGTAGAGTCGGAGATCAGACCAGCGAGGCTTCTCACTTGGTGCCAGAAGCAGACAGAGGGCTACAGGAATGTGATAATCACAGACCTGACGTCTTCTTGGAAAAACGGCATCGCTCTCTGTGCCCTCATCCACAGGTTCAAGCCTCAGCTGATGTACGTATCATCTGTCAGATAATATCAGCCCGCAGAGCTACAACCAGTTGTGTTATCGTAATCTTAGCATGCATCTTGTCACGTTATTGTTATGTGTTTCACGTAAAGAACTCTCCAGGCTCTCCGTAACAACTAATTATGAGGACATTCATGTCTTGTGATGGAGCGTTAAATATGCCTGGTACAAAAGCCACACTTTGATCTATATGTGTGTTTTTCTGCTGTGCTGTCTACCTCCTTAAAACCTGTGCTCATAGATGGGTAAAAATACTTCATACAGCTGTCCCTGTACATAAAGCTGGCTGGGTGCACACAGAGAGGAGTGCAGCTGTGTAAATTTCACACATGTCAAACCAAATTAAATAAATTCTAGCTGTTCCAGTACCTGTAGCAATGTGTGTCCAGCAGCATTTCTATTGACTTGTATGTAATTCTCAGATTTGGATCTGTGGAGAAAAACAGCTAATGAAGAACAAATAACAAAAGCCATGCTTTAGTACTTTGCCACTTTCAGGATCAGCCTGCTGTACACAGCATGATTTAGTCAGCGCAGATTAGCACATTTACCGATCTAATTTTATCCTCTAACCCTTTAATTATTGCCTTCGTACCTTGGCACATGCCACTGCAATTTCATCTGGTCCTGTAAGTTTCCAGGAACCACTGGCATTTTTCCCTTATTTCTGTTTTCCATATGCATGCCTGTCAGCAGATCAGACAGCAGACAGAGCAGGTTCACAGAAGTGAAAGGCAGAAAAAGTGAGCCTTAGCACTTACTGAATAATACCAGAGTTTGTGTGTGCTGCTGCTAGGTTACCGCTCTCGTCTTTACATTACTTCATTAATTCTGAAGTTGTCTGCACACTGTCCACTTAGGTAACGACATAAAGGTGCCGTTCCTTCCACTCGAGGTTCTTTTCTGCTGCATTAGAGAAAACTGGTTGTTTGACATGGTTGGAAATAAAGATGTTTCTGTGTGACATCATTCCTTTGCACACATGGTTGCTATCAGTCATGTTATGTATTGAAATTAAATAGTTCCCTCTCGTCATTTACATTCTTATATATCCTCATCATTTAGTGTATCTTAAATAAAAATACACTCTCAAGCCACTTTATTAGGCACACCTTGCTAGTACTGGGATGGGCCTCCTTTTGCCTTCAGGGCTGTCTTAATTCTTTGTGGCATAGATTCAACAATGTTGGAAACATTTCTCAGAGATTTTGGTCCATATTGAAATAGATAGCATCACACAGTTGCTGCAGATTTGTTGGCTGCACATTTATGATATTAATCTCCCGTTCTGCCACATCCCAAAGGTGCTCTCCTGGATTGAGATCTGGTGACTGATAACATTGAACTCATTGTAATGTTTGAAAAACCAGTTTGAAATTACGTGAGCTTATCCTGCTAGTCATCAGAAGATGGGTACACTGTGGTCATAGAAGGATGGACATGGCAAGCAACAATACCTAAGTAGGTTGTGGTGTTTAAATGATACTCAGGTGGTAATAAGGGGCCCAAAGTGTGCCAAGAAATTAGCCCATAGACCGTTATACCACCGCTGCCAGCCTGAACCGTTGAAAGAAGGCATGATGGATCCATGCTTTCGTGTTGTTTCAGCCAAATTCTGACCCTACCATCTGAATGTCACAGGCAATGGTTTCCCAGTCTTTTATTGTCCAATTTTGATGAGCTTATGTGGTTTGTAGCCTCGGTTTCCTGTTTTTAGCTGACAGGAGCAGCACTCGGTGTGGTCTTTAGAGAGGCTCTTCTGTGGTTATTTGAGTTATTTGAGTGACTGTGGCCTTTCTATGAGCAGCAGTCTAGCCACTCTTCTCTGACCTCTGACATCAACAAAGCATTTTCACCCATTTTCTCTTTCTCAGACCTTTCACTGTAAACTCTAGAGATGGTTGTGTGGGAACCCATCTGGTGCCAACAACCATGCCAGGATGAAAGTCACTTTAATCGCCTTTCTTCCTGATTCTGATGCTCAGTTTGAAATTCAGCAGGTCATCCTGACCATGCCTAAATGCATTGAGTTGTTGCCAATTGACCAATGGCTAATTAGGTCTGTGTTGAGGAGCAGGTAAACAGGTGTGTCTAATGAAGTTGATTGTAGGTCACTGGATTATTCATATTTTAGAAACAACGAGAAGTAGAACTCTGATGTGTGTGCTGAGAAGTGATTTGGGAAAATTTAAGCCAGTAGCAGACAAAAGTAAAACAGTATAAAACTGAAAAAAAAATCTTTAAAACTGTAAAAACTTGGTAAAAATCATTAAATATTTGCACCATGACATACTTACTGTGGATGTTTTTGCCTCCATCAGAGATTTTGACTCATTAAATGAGGAGGACCACGTTGCAAACCTCCAGCTGGCTTTTGACATCAGTGAGCGGGAATTTGGGATTTGTCCATTCACATCTGCAAAGGAGATGACTGAAGAGGAGGAGCTGGATAAAACCAAGATGATCAACTACCTGTCCAAATTCTACGAGCTCTTCCGTGGCACACCTCTACCTGCATCAGGTGCTCTACTCTACTACTACTCTCCTGTGTCATTAGTTATGGACACTGATGCCTGGTGTTCATAGTATTTCTGCCCCTTCTTTATTTTTGCTCCTTATCTTTTGCACAAAATTCCAGTGGCACTGAAGGTTTTAAATTTCTTTGGATTTTCTGTGAAAAAAATGTGCATGTTGTTCCATCCTGTTAATCAAGTGTAATGGCATGATAGGAATGTGTATCTGCACCAGCTCTGTGGGCTGCAGAAGTCTGAGATTCTCAACAGCATACAGCTGTCCGTCTCAACAGAAGTGCTTTTTAAATTTCTACCTGTATTCTTTGGTAATATTCAGCTTTAGCCAACTTCTTACTTTAGCTTCATTGTTTTAGGGAAACAAACAGTAGATATTTTTTTTCTAACAAACCACTTTTACATCTTCCCTGAGCTGTAAGGGCATTGCGCATTAATGTGACATTAATGGCTTTACACAGTGCAAAAACGTGCAAACTCTTAATGCAGTCATGTGTTATTCTGCAGGTTCCAGCAGAGTGGATGAAAACAATGAAGATTATCCATCAAAGGAAGTCAGAAGTAATAATAATGTGCTCAATCTTGCACTGACCAGGAAACGGGTGCCAAAGGTAAGTCCATGCTGAAGAGTTTAAGTTCAGCGCACTGCCTTCACTTAAATATATAAAATAAATGGTTTATTTGAACAGTTTATGGTTTTCTCGTGACTGTGGCGCATTCTGATTCTATCTTTCCTCTGTGAATTCAGGAAGAGAAGAAGATAGACGGTACAGACCCCATTTACAAAAGAAGGCGAAGGTTCTGCTATTTGGAAGAGGTTTGTTAACATATTATTTGCAAGAGCATAGTTAATCCCTTTGCAGTTTTTTTTAATTTACTCTAATAAGTTTGGTCTGCCTCTCTTTAGGCCACTAATCTGTCCAGTAATGGCTCCTCAGTACGAGACAGGCCGGATCCAAAGGAAAATAAAGTGCGTTCTATGGCTACGCAGTTGTTGGCCAAGTTTGAAAATACATCCAACCACACCGTCCGCAAAACACAGGTAAAAACACCGCAGCAGCATGTCTGACAATCATCTGTAGATTAAAATTTGTTTTATTTTACACTCTGCTTTTCATGAACTGTTTAAGCACAATATCTGTTACATCTATCTACACATCTACAATGTCTTCCCTGAGTTCAGAAAGGGTGCAATCGCCACAGCATTTGTCCTCTTTCTTTCAGTGATCATAAATATGATTTCAATTTCTCCAGTTATGAGCTGGAGTTCAAACTGTGGTTTGTGGTTTTAATCTGACAAAACTTTCCTTTCGGCAGTGCCTCAAAATCTTGTCTGTTTTTTACTGCTATTTCATCTACTCACATGTTTCTGTTCTTTTTTACTAACCCTAACCCTCTGCAAAAATCCCAGTCAGACTGCGAGGAGTCCTCATTCCTCCGTACTCTCCACCTGACTGACAGTCTGCCTGTTAAACCCAGACCTCCTCCTGTGACACAGGTAGTCTGGATCAGCACAAGTTAGAAAAGCCAAATGCATCTGAAAAAGTGTTTAAAACTGGCCATTGTCTGTAAAAGGTCACATCAAATGCAAATTCATCAAGCTCTCCCTCATCACATGTGCAGCACATTCAATATATGTATTTCATGTAATGTATATCTCTAAAACACACATCACTCTAAAGCTCTGGCATAATTGATCTAAAATAGAAGTTTCCTGTTTTTTGGGGATCTTTAAAGGGCCATACTGGTGGTTTTACTGTGTTTAGTCCTGACTGACACGATCCCTAATTTTACTCCAGAAACCAGCCGAATGTGACTCCTTCATGCATCACTGCAATTACATGTTGTATAAGCAACCTCAATCAAACTGGCACAAAACTGAAATCTCAAAATGTAAAATGCACAATAAGACATCTATTTGTTACTTTAAATCAAGTAACAATCGCTTGCTTTGCAGTCGGCTTTAAATTCAAGGTTTGTTCTTAATTTAAATCAAACAGATTTGTGGAAAAACAAGAACTCTTGCTTATTATGTTTATTCCATTCCAACATATCCTCCGATACGAACAACAGGATCAGTCATTTGTTCCAAACGACCTAGATGAGCGTTTCCAAACTGAGCGCTCCTTCATGTGGCTTCACGTGTCATGTTAGCTTGTAATGTGGCTGCAGAGCAGACCATCTACTAACTGGCAGGTTGGTGGTTCAATCCCTGGCTGCTCCAGTCTCCATGCTAAAGTATCCTTGGGCAAAATACTGAAGTGCTTGTATGACTGAGGCATGTTATATGAAGAACTTTGAGTGCTCAAGTACATAAAAAAAGGGCTATATAAAACCAGTCTTTTTTTTTTTTTTAATGTTTAAGCTTCTCCTGTGGCATAATGCCATTTAGCCCCCAAATAAGCTTTTTCAGGAATATGAGAAAATCCATATTTATATATTTCTTCAGAATATAGTAGGGAAAACTGAACACTTTATTTACACACCCTTTTGTATACCACCGTTAGAGATAGCTTAATTTTACTTTAGAACGTGGGAATTGGTCCTTTGCCTACAAAAACAACTTATGAGGTCATTGTTTTGAAGAAGGACAGGCTCTCCCATTCAATCATTGCTGAAGGTAAAGCATTTCATTCATAAGCTGAGCTTAAGCAAAAGTCAGCAGTGTTGCAAATTCCTTCATTCAAGTTTAGTCTTTGGTTGCTGACTTGCAGTCTCAGGTGTCAGACTGGTTTTCCAGTTCTTGACCATCCCCAAAACAAATCTTTTTTTTAAAAAACAGGTTCTTCTTACAAAGGCAATACCACGAGATGGTTACATAACTTTGAGAAAACATAAAGCGGACAGGCCCTGTAATGTATTACCTGTGTGTGTGTGTGTGTGTGTGTGTGAGGTGGGGGGGTCAATCTGTGCTGTACTTTAACATGGTTCAGCATGGAAAACCACCCATATGGTCCTTTTAAGTTATCTTTCAGTTGATGAGGGAAAAAAGGCTTCATTGTTTGCTTTCTTAGTGAAGAGTTATAAGAGCTCACATGTGCATTGTCCCTTTCAGTTTGAAGTCAGTATCAGAAAAGCAGCACAACAGTTAGTCCACCTGCCTCCAAAGACTCTGCCCAAACCCCAGGTCCAGCTTCAACCCCCACATCCATTTTCTGTAGTGAAGCTCAGACATGTCGATCAAACGCACGCTGAGACAAAGCCTCAGCTGGAGGGTGCAGACCCTCCTGCTTGTCCTCCCTCCTGCCAGTCAGCAATCCATTTCATGACAAGAATCCTCCATCGCCTCAAGGAGGTGGACGAACACATCTCTGAGGTGAACAGTGCCTCTTTTATTTCTTTAACTCCTGTTTTCTGTCTGTTTTTCTCTCTGTCTTCTTTCAAAATCACTGTGATTGTTGCATATTTTGATTCCCAGAAAGGCCCTGATTATATATCATGTCTTGATTATACATTTAGACTTGTGTAATATGTAGTCTGTCTGTAGCCTTAAGTCAGCCCATTATTATCCAGCCTGACAAAAAAATGGCCAGAGCAGGCTTAGAGACCTGGCACAACCTGAAACACACACACACACACACACACACAAAAACACAAACAAATGCTAAAAGCCTTTTTAGTGCAAAAAAAAAAGGTGTTATTATTATTATTACACTAATCACTATTTTGAGCACTGGCAAAAAGAAATAACAGACTGATATAGACTTAGAAAGATGTCTTTTTTGTAGATATTGCTTACTTTTAAATCAGGACCACTTTTCTCCTTTGCCAACTCAACTCATCTGTGTTTAGTGTGGTTACAAGTTTTTTGCCTTAAAGATTTACAAATTAACTTTATGTTAAATGTTGGAACAGTTAATTTGGGCTTTTTTATGATCCTTGACAAAAGTTTTGAGTGTCATAATTATTTTAGAGCTGACAGACTGGCTGTGAGCTGCTAACTGGCTATTAGTACTACTCTCATATCTGCCAAATCCAGAACTGGAGCCAAAATATTAGTTCTATTAGTACTATTAATATGAGTGAACGCAGAGGTAGAAACATATAACAGCTGTCTACCAAAAACAAGATTTCTCAGATTTGTTTCCTTAACAGCAGTTAGGAAGATATTAGAACTTAAAACTGGTCGCAGCAGATCGCTGCCCCTCCCTGAGTGGTTGTGCTCAATTCTTCCTGTTAAAAGGGCGTTTTTCCTCCCCACCATTGCAAAGTGCTTGCTCATAGGAGTTTGCTTGGTGGTCGGGATTTTCTCCAATAATGTAGGGTCTTTTGCTTTGACTTGGCACTATTTAAATAAATTTGAGTTGGATTGAACTGAATTCACTAGCTGTTTCCTCCTTCCACTGTTTATGCTAGGCTCATAGCTAAAGTCCTTCTGGCTCCAGCTATAGACTGACATGAAGGGTTCACTGACGCTCCTCCAACTTTAAGATAACAAAAAGAATGAAGCTGTTTCAACACATAAACTCTGAATAGTGTCGGGGTTGGAAATTGTGTGAATTTACTCTTATTTATATGTAGCATACCAGAGGGGATAGTCTGTTTCAGATGATTTTCCTCTGGTGGAGATTTTGATTGGTTTAAGCCAGGAATAGCCACTTGCTCACTGTCTTACAAGGGCTCAAGCATTTATGCTTTACTTTACTTAAAGGACTATCACGATTTTCTGTTCCCCTACAGTATGAGTAACTATATCAACTCAGGTGTGAAATTAGCGTAATAAGGCAGCCTTTCAAACAGCAACGTCATTGTTCTCCTCTCGACAATAGACACTTAGCTGTCAAATCCCACTTCTCATTGAGAAGATGATAGAAAGGTCTTTCATCACGTATGTGAGCCGTACTTATTAAGCATTTATTAGTCTGCCTAATTATCCCTGTGCACACAGACAAGAGCCACAATTGTTGGTGGATGAACTCATGACTTTTCTTTTGCCATCCTGCAGAAAAAAGCTCAGTCACAACAGGTTAGAGAATTTCATGCAAAGAGTATAAAGGAAAAAGCCGTCCACCTTAGTGGGCTGTTCTCAGGAAACAGCTCTGCTGTACTTCAGGTGAATATCTCATGCTTGGTGTGTGATCCCACACTATGCTGTGTGTCTCTGTGCTGCCTGCGCCTCACAGTGTGCTCATTTGCATGTGTTTGAGAACGCAGGTGTGGCATGTTCTCAGTTTTCTCCCTCGTCCATTAGTTTTTTAGTGTATTTATGCTTTGTTACAGTGGTGAAGGCTCAACATATGCATCCAAAAGGCAATAGAGAAAAAGAAGCAACTTAGATTTCTGTCACCATATACCTTCATAATATATCAGATAGGTGTTTTCAAAAACAATGTGGTTTGCATGAAAGCTTTGCTTTAACTGCTGTTTCTGTCCCTTGCTTTTAATTACTAGCAGTCCTCACAGAGGCGAAGTGTGTGCTCTTGTGGTGTCACTTTGAGGGTTTGTGTGCTCCACCCTTCCCAAAAAACTGCCTCCAACTTAAAAGGACATTTCACCCAAAAAT
The DNA here is from genome assembly GCA_015108635.1 of Andinoacara biseriatus. Lineage (NCBI taxonomy): Eukaryota > Metazoa > Chordata > Actinopteri > Cichliformes > Cichlidae > Andinoacara > Andinoacara biseriatus. The sequence continues at coordinate 21,691 of VUQJ01004490.1, forward strand.
CCAATTTACTTGTTTTACCCCGGGCCTGTAGTGCTTTTACGGTGCGTTCCAGTCAGAATTTTCAACTGGAACGCCCCCTCAAGTTCAACTTCCAACTTGGAAAATCAGGGTAGCCCCACCAAGCCCGACAATCAAAGATAGCTGCAGAGAATGTAAACACTAGTAAAACTGTGAAGCAAATCCTATTTTTCCCATGCTTTTCCAAATTTATTAATGGAATGCACTCAACTTGGAGGTGACATCACTCCTAGCTCCAACATCCGACTTCCGAATCTATATATCTCACTGCAGGTTGATGCCAAACTTTTAAAATGTATCTTTGGTATTTTGAGAACGACAATTCAAGACTCTTCAAAACTTTGCAAAATACACCAAACCAATCCAGATGGAAAGGTAGCACTGCAGGCCAAAGAGAAAAATATGTAAATTTGAATTGGGGATGAACTGTTTTCATAACAGCCAGATGTTACAGCAAGATGTACACTAGTACAGTATAAAGGAACAACTCCTGGTAGACAGTTATAATCATGTATTTGTGTTTATAACAAATGTGATTTCCGATTCAGTTTCTCTGGAACAAATAAACACTAGTGTGTAAGACCTAAGTACATAAGGGTCAAGCTTAGAGTCGGCGGTCAGTATGTCACATCTAGTGAAGGATCTGAAATTGGCTCGCTTGATTTTTTTATGTTTTCCCAGGGTGGCTCAGTAAGAAGGGCGTTTCCCCCATCGGGAGACAAGTGTCACTCTTGTGAGAAGCGCGTTTATATGGTGGAGAGAATCTGTGCCGAGGGGCTCTACTTCCACAGGGAGTGTTTTCGCTGTTCGACCTGCAGCTCTGTTCTGCGACAGGGAGCACATGCTTTCCACTCTGAAGAGGGTACGTTTCTCCAAATGGTGTAGCCACGTATTTCTTACATATCACAAAATAACTGACCTTTACTTTGATCTTACAGGTAAACTCTACTGCAAACTTCATTTTGATCAACGTAACAGTGGGACTAGCGTACGGAGGACTTTCTCTCTACCTTCAGTGAGACCTGTGTGTATTTATCCTCCCCTTTCTGACAGTGATGAATGTGAGGTGTCTAACTTCTCTTCCCATCATGTCCTCTCTCTTAGAATCGCGATGGCATCCGGGAGCGATGTCCTACTGATGAAGACATCACCCGCTCCAGCAGTCCAGCAGAGCTACAGAGTCAACCTGCAGCAGGTACCTTCAGCTCCTTCATAAGGAAACAGCTGAGCTGGCCCCTGAGTGTGACTCGTGCTGTGTGTAACGCCCCCCGGTGTCTGTCCCAGCGTGCGCGTAATGCAGCACAGGCCTTTGCCGGCCACCTGAGGGACAACACCCAGGACTATATGTTGCTGTATGAGCTACTGAGCATGAGCTTGCCCCTGCTGTTTGTTTTACAAGAAGTAGTGGTGCAGATGTACACAGAGGCTGTGCCTGATGGGCCGAGCTCTTTACAGCCTTTACTGCTGTGGCTGCAGGAGCATATCGGGCAGAGGATAATCTAGACTCTCAGCTGTGAATATTTAACCCTCAACATTAAATCAAAGGCTGAGGAGTACAGTAGCTGCAATGTCCTCAATATTACCATTTTGTAAATCCGCACAAGCACCTTCCTGATGTTTATTTTACTTTTCATGATGACACTGTAGGTAGATGTGTGGATATGCTGGATGTGCACCAGCCAAAGAAGACACACTATAGGCTGCTTATGCAAATTTTTTTCACTTTACTTTTAGCAGTTTACCTTGGGATGGTTTGTTGGGCAAAGAAAGTGGCACCAAATAATTTTGCAGTGGGTTTGCAGTGTGTAAACTGTTGTAATATGTCGGACACATAGTTTCAATATGTAATATGCAAGTAAGCCAAAAGGCTACAGCCAGAAGGTTGGAGACTTTAGACTGCTTCTGTGTAGAATATAACTTTTTACAATCTGCCTCATAAAATTGGTCCTGCAGTTAAACCGGGATCATGACTGACTGACTTGATGCACTTTAACTTTGAGAACTGCCTTATCAATGTAGCTGCAAGCTGTCATGTTTGACAGAAGCCTGTTCTCATATTAACGGTGACTGCAAGGCAGGTTTTCATTTGACTATGCATATGTGCCATAGATTCTTGATATGTATGCAGGTATATCTTTTAACAGTCATGACAACAATTTGCATTTTATAAAAATGAATTCTCTGTTTATGCTCATGAACTTTTTTTTGTGGATAACACCAAAGACTCTGACACTGTGGACTGTCCTAAATACTGGGAGAGTATTTAGTTAAACTTTGCTGCCATCTGCTGTTCATTCAGAAAACAAAACAAAACAAGCAAACAAACAAATAAAAAACGTGGAAACTGGAGAATTTAAGAGCAGATGCTCTGCCCCTTGAACGAGACATGTATCAATTATATTTAAAATGAAAGACTAGCTTAATAATTGTATTTGGTCTAAATGAGAAAAACAGGAAACACAGGGTCAGCAGCACAGGGTGGCTCCACCGGAACGGAGAGATTTTCCGTTTTGCTGCAGACAATAGAAGCGGCGAGCACGCTGTGATGTGTTTGAATGTGCTTGCCACTCTTGCCATAATTTTAAAGCACGTTGTTGGAAGATCAACCATAAACCTCTTTGACTAGAAGCCACACGGTCGCTTCATATTTTGACAGACAATCTATGGAGTAGATTGAATATTTTGTTTAAGAATTCAAAAAAACGTCAGGCATTACTTTAAGTGTCTGATGACACGATGTTTGTGTTTTGTTGTGTGCTGCATGTGATGAACTAAATGTCTCATTTTCAGTGCTGCGCGAGTGGAAAGCTTTTTTTTTTTAATTTAAATACCAAAGAACTGTTTTCATGCAAACTAACTGGACTTGTGTCTGCAAACTGTAACATGCACAATGGTGCCAGCATCAACTAGGAATATCAGTATTGTGTGTTGTTTTCATAAACATTTTCTATCTTCCTGCATTGTGTTGTGTTTCTTTGTTTTAATATTCTCAGCATTTTTAGTTCATGCTTTTCTTTTCCTCTCATTCAGCGGAAGACTTTTTTGAAGCCTGTGAGACAATTGGATGGTTAGGAGAAATGGCTTTTTAAAGGTGATCACCTGCATGGTTACATCAATACGAGGCTGTAGATACTGATATTAAATACCAGCAGTTTTAGTGCTGAAATAATATTTTCTTTGATGTGACCCTAATCTGCAGTTTGGGAATGAACTAGTACTAATTCAGCATGGTTTGAGACCTCTGTCCTCTTGTGTTTTAAACAAGACTTGAAAGAAGTAAAGAAAATATTAATTCTTTAACTTAAAAAAAAAAAAAATCAATCTCACCACAAGGTCCCAGCCTTTTTGGAACTTTCTGTCTTCCTCAGTATATTGATTTGAATACCTAAGCTGCTCAAATGAACTGCTGCTTTCAAGGTGAAAAATAAAGTTTCCAGCTCAAATTCAAGCTAAGTGTGTGTATTGAGGGGAAAAGTGTGTTTTGTTCTCCTTCTTGCACCAAAACAGCTGCTGTACATAATGAACCTTGAGGTGAGATCAAGTTTCTAAGGTCAAGATTTAACAGTTCACCCATTTTTTGTTGAATTATTTCTATCTCACTGAGCTGATTTTGTATTTTAAAGGGGAGCTTCCATCAACATCTGCTTACAGGTGTAGTGGAGTGTGAAAAAGTCATTCCTTCTGGCTCCAGTGGGATGACATACCTCAAGAGCTGTCGCTTGAATCAGTAGCGATTGAATCTAAAGATTACGGATTTGATAAAAACAGTTGCGAGTGGGGAGCTTGAGAGAACTGTTCTGGGCAGACCTCCGCAGCCTGCTCCTTGTCTCTGCTGGAAGTGATCAACTCGATGATACATTATCCACCACTTGAATAACATACCTGAACCTCTGAACAAGCTGTTGATGGTCCAGCGCCTCTGTTTACTGACAAACTTGGTGAAATCAGCAAGTTGCTGCACAAACATCCACACTCTAATATTCCTGCACCGTGGAGGGAAGGAAAATGCAGACAGACGATTCACTTATCTGTGCAGTTACTGTGGTATAAGGAAGGAGTCCGTGATAGCTACACCTAACATTTGGCAGTGGACGCCTAAAGGTGAACCTTCAGAACCAACTTATTCTCAGTGAGGCAGCTCGGAAGCTGTCGCATCAGACTGGTGATGAGGAGAAAAGAGGACATTATTCTCAAGGCCTTTTCTCAGTGATCTGACAGTGAGAGCAAAGAACCACTAACTGTTTTCGAGCAAATATATTTAACATTTTTATGTGTGTGGGCCTCAATTACTTTTTCTTTTAAACCCTTATTGCCGAACACAAATAGCAGCCACTAACTATAATAAGACCCATTTTGAGGCTCCTCAGCAACACCCATAGAACTGAACAAGAACACTGCTGAGCGGTGCAAACACTTTGCTGTTTTGGATTTATAATAGGAGGGAAAGGTGTGGGTGAGGGTCAAAGTGGTGTCATAATAAAGTCAGTGAACAAGTGTGTGAAGTTTGACGGTTTTAGTTTGAACGGTATGCATCTATTGTGTGAATTTGAACATTCAAGGTCACATTGCTCTCGAGTCGCGGCCAGCGTTAAAGTTTTTGTGGAACAGATGCCGACGCCAAAACTGTGACAAGACCTTGACTTTTTCTTTGAAACAGCCAAGCTAAAAATGTGCAGCTTTAAATGGTTTTACTGAGAAGGTTCACGACTCTGCAACATTTTGTGCTGAAACTTGCGTCGCAGTAGTTGCTTTGCTAACAGTGTAAATGGATGTTAATTAAAGGGAGAAATGATCACACTGTTCATTTAACTAATGATATTACCTCCCACTCCCACTGTTGTACCTATAGACATAAAAGCAAGTGGCTTCTTAATCCGCCATGCTGGATGAGCCATGCACATTAGTCTCATCAGAGTATTTCGGTTTGTTTGGTAGTGACGACAACTCTCAT
>VUQJ01004504.1:16624-27236 GCA_015108635.1 Andinoacara biseriatus
ATAAAGCTCAGCTTGTATGAACAAAAGACTGAGCGTTGCTATAGCATAATTTTAATTTGTGAACATTTTAGGGGAGGAATGCAGGAGTAGCATCTTTAAACATCTCCATCACTTCACATACCTCTCTGATCATTTATGTAATCATGCCCTTTCAACATTTATTATTTAGCAATGCTTAGATCTCTCACATGCATTATTTAAAATAATTTTGTATTGTTCTTGTTTTGATTTTAACCTAGCTAAAAAAAAAAGCAGTCTGCCTCATATTGCGGGGGAGGGTGTACCATTACTTTTTACCTCCAATTTGCATTCACTTCAGACTATAAACCAATGCTGACTGTGTGCAAGCAACATTGGCAGGAGATCTCTGCAGCCGCTGCCAATCCCCCTTTATCCCAAAGCCTGAAGCAGCATTTAGTCATCACCAAAAGTACCTTGTTGTTAGCACTTAGTCTAAGCACATTTACCTGCTTATCTTATTTCCCAGGTGTCAGCTGGAAAGCATGTTGGTAATTGAGGGGAGTAACCTGCCAGTTGAGGTGTCCCTCATTCATTTAGTTAATTGCATTGTTCTCACTGGATGGGGGAGTCCCTATGTAGACTAGGACATGACATGACTGTAATCAGAACTCAGTTCAGAGCATGTACCTCTGATAAAAGAGAAGCACAATTACAAATTAAACAAGTTGTTATATTAAGGGGTTCTTTAGAATGAAAATTGAATGAACATTTTGTCAGGTCCTACTTGACTTTAGTTCAGAAATGTTCCTTCATACATGTGTCAGGAGCAGTGCATCGAGCTACTGATGAGAAAAGATATGGCCTGGCACTGGAACACATTGTATGAGATTTCACACAGCAGACTTTACAGTTTGGAGACACAGCTACAGTATATGGATAGAACCCAAGACAAGATCTAAAATCAGCAGTTATTAAACAATACAAGAAAAAAATGTTTTCTGCCAACCCAAAGAAGAGGCACCAAGTCTTCTAATTATACAACAAAATATTTTATTTGTCTATGGCCTCGTGGACTATACAGTGGAGCATTTCTGATAAATCTCTGTTATCAAAGCATAATTGATATGTGCTTCGTGCAACTGCTAAAACTGCCAAAATGTCAACTGTAAACAAAGTGTTTATGATGGATGTTTGATGTTCAATGAGTCATTTTCAGAGTTCATGTGGAGGAAAATAATTTATTATTTATATATTCTAGTTTATTCTAAGAGGAGGAGGCATAGATGACATGTTAAGAAACCATATCAGATACAAAGTATTATTGAAGCAGAATATCTGTATTAATTTTTTAACAAGACTAGAGGTGATAATCTCTTCCTTAGTTCTCTTGAAAGATCTCTGTTTTGGTTAAATCACCACTCTCTTAAGGCAAGGCAGTTTAAAATGACCTGTTATGCTTGTTTCTAATTCCATATTTTTATTTTTGGACTTAACTAGAGCAGCTTTGCATGATTAAAATGGTCCGTAATTACCTTTTGCTGGACCTCAGTGCAACCCTTTAGTATTCCCGCTGCCTGACATAAGCGTTAGCTTACAGTGATTAGAAAGACTTCAATCACTTAAAGCCAACCTTTAACTGATTGCCCCTGATACTGTCACTATTTGAATACTACTACTACTACTTAAACACTTAGACATAACTGTCCTCACTATTTTTACCAAGAGCTCACTGGGAGCTTATCACAGCTAACCCCAGTAACTATATGTATTTGGATTGTAGGAGAAAACCCACGCAGACGCGGGGAGAACATGAAAGCTCCACGCAGCAAGAGGTCTGAGCTAAGGTGGAATCGAACCCACATCTTCTAGATGTCATTCTAGCTGTGACGCAGCAGTGCTAACCACCATGCCACCATGCTGACCAATAAGGCTTCAATCCAATATCATCATCCAGTCTGTTAAAACTGGTATAAACTAGATTTTTGGTGGGTGCAAACCCAAATGATATTAAGTTGTTTGAATTCAAACACATAATTACAATAAGAGAGACCATCAAAAAGTACAGTCTACTCAGAATTAATAAGTAATGTTCACATCGTAGGCAATTTTAAGTAATATGAATCAATATTTTTAAGTTGAATCAAAATCTGGGTTTACATTGTATGAGTTAGCTTGTATGAGCTTTTAGTGAATTGATTGTCAGACCTGTAAATACAAGGAAAGAGCATCTGTCTGTACTGGCAGAATGCTTGTGCATTAGCACTGAGTAAGCTAGATGTAATTACAGCCTATACTACTTTCTTAGGCATTGTCCTCCTGCTAATCAATATGGTTTACAAGGGGTGACTGTGACTCAGGCAGAAGAGCAGAGGATTCACTAATTGGAAGGTTGGTAGTTTGATCCCTGGCTGTTTTTGTCTGCATGCCAAAATATCCTGAACACCAAGTTGCTCCCAATGCATTGGTGTGTGATTGCGCATGAATGTTAGCTAGAAAGCACTTAGAAAGTGCTTGTATGTGTGAATAAGACATATAAAGTGTTCAGAGTGCTCATGTGGAGTATAAAAGCACTACATAAGAACCAGTCCAGCTATCATTTGCAAGGCGAGCTGGCCAGTGATACAGTTGTTGGGGTTTGTATTGCTGAGAAGGTGCACATCAGGCTACAGCATACTGTAACTGTCTGATAGATTTAATTCAATATTATAATCAACCTTTAGACCAATAATATGACAGCATTGCTGCATTCTGCTGCCATGCACATATACAGCCACCAGCCACTTTATTAGATACACATTAGATACACACTCACCAGCCACTTTATTAGATACACACTGCTACTACAAGGCTGGGCCCCCTTTTGCTTTCAGAACTACCTTAATTCCCCATGCCATAGATTCAATAAGGTCCTGGAAACATTCCTAAGAGATTTTTGTCTGTATTGACATGAAGGCATCACACAATTAAGCACATAAAAGACATGTATGTCCTGTTTCACAACATCCCACAGATGTTCCATTGGATTGAGATCTGGTAACACAGAGTACGGTGAACTCATTTTTATGTTTAAGAGAGCAGTCTGAGATGATCAGACGGCATGTTATCCTGCTGAAGGCAGCCATCAGAAGACAGGCACACTGTGGTCATAAAGAGATGGACATGATCAGCAACAATACTCAGGTAGGCTGTGGCGTTTAAACAATGCTCAGTTAAGCCCCACATGCTAAACTCTTGCATCTGAATCCCACAGCAGAAACTGAGACTAATGAGACCAGCCAACATTTTTTTTAAATCAGCCATTCTCCTTTGACCTCTGACATCTATAGGGCATTTTCACTCTCAGAACTGCCACTCGCTGGATACTTTCTCTCTTTCAGACTGTTCTCTGTAAACCCTGGACATGACTGTGTGAGGAATTCCCAGTAGCTCAGCAGTTTCTGAAATACTCAAACCAACCATATCACATTCAAGGTCACTCAAATTAACCCACCCCCATTCTGATGTTGGTTTGAACTGCAGCGGGACATCTTGACCACGTCTACATGACTAAATAAATTGAGTGTATTTTATCGTTTAATTTGGAGAACTTGTCCTTGGGTCTGGAACCATTTGGTGATGTAAATCTTTGCTATACGTCCCACTGAACTAAAGAGTTTAAGGAGTGGAAAGTCTTACAGTTGTGCCTCTGTTGGCTGCCCCCAAAAAGGACTAGCTCTGCCAAATGATTATTTCACTACAATAAAGCGATGTTGTTGTTTTTTTTTACAGAACTATAAGTTTATAAAGACAAACTATAAGCCACTGGAAAGGGAGTGAAACGTGCAGTAGAAAAATCAATGTAAAGTATTGTAGAAAAGTCAAACTTTTTAGGTAAGACTGAAGTTAGAAATTTTTGGTACTGCATTAAAATATTTCTGTAATTTAGTTCCAGTACATATGGTAAGTGTGCCAAGAACTGTGCTCAGAAGCCTCTGTGAAGCCTCTGATTTGATTTGACCAGCAGAGAACTGCTCACGCCGAGCGCTGATGAAAGAATTTGGCAGGCTTTTTTCCAGGTACGTCTTTAATTTAATATCTCTCCAGACTCCCAAAAAGCCGCCCTGTTTGTCACTGGTTTAACATTTTACCTGTTGCTTTAAAAATGTGATGGAGCTTTTTTGAGCCTCCCCAGACTGCACCCAGACCAAAGTATTTCTCCTTTATCTAAATGTCAGCTCCTAGTCAGTTCATGTAAGGGCATACAAATGGCAGACACTATGGGACTACAAATGACAGGCTTCAGAGGGTAGAAGTTAAGCAAGAGTCAGCGGGTCACCAAATGAAACAGCAAACGAGATGACAGAGATGCCCTCGCAACAAGAGAACAAGGGGAGAGGAGCGAGGAGAGGAGGGGGTGGAACAGAGTGGTGAAGAGCACAGAGAAAACATGATGCTTCCCTGCGTCACAGCGTGATGGACAGTGCCCACCAACTAATAAATCAGAGGCACTGAAAAGGCAGGATGCTGAGGAGAGTATTTGGAGCAACACTGCCCCATGCTCTGGGTTGCAGCGAGAGGAGAGACGTGTCAAGAATGTGGGAGCAGATGCTCACACATAGAAAGAGAGACAAGCCTGGCCTAATTTGGCCCGCCTGATGAAAAATGGACAGGAAAGTGCTTACTTGGCTTGGCCTTCCCTCCACTCCTCTACTGCTCCTCCTCATTTCCTCCTCGTGCACACCCCGAACCCTTCGCCTCAGTCTTATTATACCCTCCATGCCCTTTCAGCCCCCTCTATCGCTCCAGGATTCCCAGACTTTGATCTGTGTTGTCTTCCCATTACCCATTCTCCCTTAACAAATACAGCAATTCAAGCTTTTTTATCTCCATCATAATCAGTCTGCTTTGTTTCAATACATCAAATGTATTTATTAACTCAACAAGACTGGGCTAATGTGTTTGTGTGGGAAAACATAAAATAGCATTAAATTATGCAATTCTACTACATTCCATGCATTTAATGGTGCAAAGTAACTAATGGGGGTTTAACAGTATGAATACATGTCCAGAACCTAACAGTGGCTTTAGTTTGGTGTGTCCTGTGAGCTGCTGTAAGTTGTTAAAAAGCCATAAAATGTCCTAAGTACACATACTAATAAAAGGCCTGAGAAGTGTGAAATTACACAAACTGTTCTTTGGGTGGTCCATAAATGCATTCAGTCAAGTCACCATGGGAATTTTCAGCATGCAATGACAGCATTTTCTCCACATATAAATCAAATAATTCAACAGCATTTTTATGGTTGTGCTGTTTTTGGAATAGTCTTGACTCAGAGCCATGCATTCAATTTGAAAGGCTGTACAGGCAGAGCACTGAATCACAGATAATCTCACTAAGGCATTTGTCACACAGGTCTACAGACTGATTGGTGACACCCTGGCAACCTACGGTCGCTGTGAAAAAATATGTATTGCTGGTGTATATGTATTGTTGGTGAGTCGTTGCTGTTGATCACTGGATGAAATTGGTCACAAAGAGGGTGCTGTACCAGCAGTCTGCTCAAGTTATCTGTTTGCAGGGAAGATGACTACGTGTGTACAAACGGTGGGTACATGTGGATCACTGAACAGTCTCTTTGATTGCCAGCCTGTATGACTGAGGCTTTAGCATCAATCTCATAGTATCGACCCACAACTGGTTGGGAAATGCAACCAGTGTTTGCTAGTAGGTCACCAACCGGTCTCTAGGTCTGTCTGACTTTCCCCCATGATACATTGTTCACTTATTATGATAATTTATAATAATTATTGACTACTAACTGATGCCAGCTAAAACAGAATGTTACTTAACAATGTCAACTGTATTGTAATGCCCATTTCTTATAAGACTATATGCCTATTCCACTACTGCCAATTTTGCTAAACATAGTACAAATCGCGTTGTTATTTCTGAATGGGTGCAAGTTAACTCAGTGACAATCTTGCATTTGGTTATTATGAATGAACAATCACTACTAAAAATGGTTCACAGGCACACACGATGATGAAGATGGGTGCTATAACCTTTGATTGTGCTGTGATATTAGAAAACCTCCCCAGTGTGACAGAATCAGTTCTTCTTCTTTTTCTTAAAATTGACAGGTGTAAAGATTTGTGGCGCAGACAGAGGTCATATGCTTCATTTATTAACAGGGGATGGGGCGAGTCTACATTTATTTATGGTCAGCTATAGGAGTGGAAATAAAGTCATGCATTATTAAGATTTATTACCCAGAACCATGTGGATGCATGACTTTATAAATGTGATATGAAGTCTTGGTACATATTTCTGTCACTTTAGACACAAGATTTATGCATCTAACCCTTGTGTCCCCTCATTATTTTATATTTACAATTCTTAGCTATTGTACAACCTCTTCACCTCTTCTGTCTGGACAGCCTTCCTGTTGAAGTGTTAATCTAATTAGTGCTGCATCACCCTGATCCGTCTCTTTCTCTCTATGATCTCACATCACCCGGCCATCATTGCTGTCTGGTCCAACTGTTGGCTTGGTTATCCCAGTGGCACAGGCGCTGTTTTTCATGCTAGTCACAGCTACATGATCAGTTAAATCTCAGACTTCCTTCTTTGCACAGCCCTCGCTCTTCCCTTTAGAACAGCCTTCTTTCTTGTATCAGAAAAACAGACACGATCTTGCAGTAATCTTTTTATTACAGATTTGACTGTACATGGAAAGCGATCATTGATGATGTACAAAGCAGACAGGTAAAATAGTGTCATTTTTTTCATAATGCTTTTTCAACCATGAACCTCTGTAATTTTAAATAAGTGCTGTGTTTTTCTGTTCAGCTGACCATAATGGGTAAAGGCATTTGCCTGGAAAAAGAAGAAGAAAAAGGCTATACTCAGGTACAATAAGCTAAATGCTAGTGTGCACTTAATAGTAGTGCTAATTTTACTTATCATGAAATCACCTTTTAGTTTATGAAAACCTCTTCCAAAGATTTATTTTAGGCAACACTGACACTGGCATTTTTTTAAGAGTGAAATGACCCTGAAAATGATAAACAGAAGAAGATCGATGGGTGGATGGATGGATGGCCATATTTAGATTACACAGTGGAGGGTTAAGTCATCTTCTAATGCTAGCAACGTATTAGGTCATGCTAGACTAGCAAGTCAAGTACATTGAAATGTAAGGGTGTAGCCTTTGTGACAGTGACAAACAATTATGATGGAACCAAAACTGTTTCTGTTAATCAGATTCACTGTCTGTGTACTCTTTGCGATTTCCCTTCAGTTCCTTGACATTGTTCTCTTGTCCTCTCTTCCAGTTATCTGCTCAGTTTGACTTGTGACTGGACCCTGAACAAACCTGCTAAAACCACTTAGAAATATGGTGCATTTATTTCCTTTGCAAATAAAGAAATCTGTCACTCACCTGAAACTCGACTTGACTTATGCTTACCTTCCTCCAAGCTCACGTATTTGAGTTCCTTGCTGATAAAAATAAAATATGTAAGAATATGTAAAACAATTTGCCTTCATCTCTGGGGCCTTGCATTTGAATCCTTTTGTTCTGGCATTATTACACACTGCATTAAAAAGGCTACAACAACACAAACAGGGTTGAGCTGTTGGGCAGCAGTTGTCTGTTCAGCTAGATGACAGCTACAGGCTACAGCCACTCATGTCCACATTATTCAAAATCAGTGGATAACTTCAAACCTTGGTGAAGTTTCAACTGGTGTTATTAAAAATAAACTGCTTCACTCTCTTTTCAGGGGTTGGAAAGACAAGCTTAGCAAAAGAGGAGCAAGACCATTTTAGTATCATACTGTAAACATGTTTTCTGTTGTAAAGTTGGATTTTTTAACACATGAGTCTATAGCAGTGGTGTTCCATCAGGGTTACCAAGGGAAGCTGTTTGTCCAAAAATAAAATATACCAAAGTAAAAATGATCTCTCTTCTTTTATCTCAAACAGCATTCTGTCATAAACCATCTCACCAGTTTGCATCCATGCTTTAAATTACTGCCATCTTGAGACTGCAGTTTGTAACTGTCTCTCGAAGCAGGATTAATGCTGCTTAACTACGAGCCACCAACATCTGTATGGGAGTAGCTATGTCCCATTAACAAAGGGTGGAGCTTGCCAACCACTGACTGTTTGTACATGGACATCTTGGATAAACCTGTGGGCTCTGCTTTTACTCTCCGCCTCTGCTTTTACTATTCTGCTGTTAGTTACCATCGGTGTAGAAACAGAGTTAGCATTGGCAAGCTAAGTCCTCTGTGGTTGTAACAGATAAGTTACAACATCCAAGAAGAGTGCGGCAAGCTGCAGGAGGCTGTTGGCATATAAAAGAATAAAAGAGCAACACAACACAGAAAGTCTTAGTCTGGTCCAAGTTGTGCTGTTAGAACATGGAGACATTTTTACTCACAGGTGATCATTTGTTGCTAAAATGCAAATGTTTGTCAGGAGTAATATTTAATATATTGTGCGGATTAGCTCAAAACCCAAAGTAGGACTGAGGTAGAGGTGTAAGTCAGAAGTTACAAGGCATTAGTGAATGCTAGCAAGAAAGGTGCACTGATACAACACCTATACCTACTGATAAGCGCTAAGTAAAATATAAGTTTCAGTTGCGGTAATTATTATTATTATTATTATGTGAAAATCATTGCAGCAACTGATTAAATGTAAGTGGACATTTTATCCCAGGTCACTCCAGTGGAGGCAGTTCATTTAAAGCCAAAAATATTGTGAAATGAAATGGGATCAACCTGATTATTGATAATTGTGTACCAAATTAAGTAGGAATAGAAGTGTAGTTTTTTTTGTATTTTGTTGGTCTTCCCAGTCTGTTCTGCAAATGTCTATCAAATATTCCCATAATATTCCAACAGTTTACAGAATATCATTAGGTAGTGACTAATGACTGGGAAAATACTATCTTCAAAACAAGAAAAAACCCTCACACTTTACAGCATTTGGTGAATCCTTACAGTAGTTTAGTCCTTGTCGTGAGAAAGTGATGGTATAAAATCTGACTGTGTGACGAAGTGAATCGCACAGACTGAGCTGAACAGAAAAGCTTTGCTCTGCTCTTGGCAGCAGTTCCAAGCTCTTCCTGACATATTGTTTCCAAAAAAACTCATATGTATTCTGAGCCAACATAGACATAGACAGAGCAACAAAATGAAAACATTCCATATCCGTTCCATTGCTAGAAATACCCATGATACCCTGTTTTATTTGAGCTGTTTCAACCACAAGGGCCACGCCAGGAAAGCCAGTCTACCATTATGTTGGTGTTGATTGCTTGACTGTCTCTGTGTGTTTGTATACATGGGAATGCACACAGTGGCCAGTGATTTCACAGTGAGACATTACTTTCGTGCCTGTGATGTATCAAGCAGGAATTCATTCTCTCTTTTTCGCACACACACACACAGACGCACACACGCACTCACGCAGAGGCTCTCACACAGAGGAAGTGTCCTGATCGTCCATCTCAACATGACACCCCAGAGCAGTGATGTTTTCCTTTGGTGCCGACGGCATGAGGTATATTTCACTGACTGATAGCATTCACTCTTCTCGCTGCACTCCTCCTCTCCTCTCACTCAATCAGCCTCCTTTGCTCTACCTCTCTGTTTGTCTCTGTCAAGCTTGATCTCTCTTTCTCTCTTGCTGTCTTTGTTTCATCCATTTTTTGAAGGATGACGCTCATAGGTGAGCCTTTAATCACAATGAAGGCTATGGAGAAGAAATCAAAATATACAGTCTTAAACATGATGGCTCAATGTCAGGTCTTAGTGCGAGGAGCTCCTTGCTATGCTCTCCGCTTTGCACTGACCTCCAGCAGAGGGAAATGCATAGAAGGGGAGGCAAAAAAGATCATTTCTTCAATATCAGGGTGGCTGTGGCTCAGGTCATCTGCTAATTTGAAAGTTAGTGGTTTGATTCCTGCTCTCGATATACGATATAAGTGTGTAAATATGTCAATAACTTGATATAATAGTTTTCTGTATGACTTTATCAGTCTGGAGGGATTCTGTCCCACTCTTCATTGCAATGTTGCTTCAGTTCATTGACGTTTGCAGGCATTTCTTTACTCAGAGCTCTCTTAAGGACCTGCTGCTCAGTTTCAGCCAAGCTGAGGTGTGAACTTTGTCCCGGCTATTGCTAAACTTTGATTCTTTCTTTCTTTCTTTCTTTCTTTCTTCATCAAGTTTATTAATTAACATCCTAACTGAGGCCTGCAGGTTTTGCGAGTATCCATGCAGGTTATGTATTATATTTTAAATTTAAAGTTTCGGTTGCCAGGCAAATTATATCAGTGCCATAGCAAATCCCTTATTTATATATTATCTGTTGCCCTGAAAGCAGTCATTTAAGTGAACAGCATTATACAGATAAATACGTGAATAAGCACTTCTATCTTAGACAGATAATATTTCTGAGGGTACAAGTTGATTCTTGTTTACTTTAACACAAAATCTTATTCATAAAACTCCCAGAAGGAGATGGATAATTGCGTTGCACTCCCAAACTATCTCTGTAGTTGCTTTGGTCTCTGCTGAGTTAATCTTTTATCCCAGT
Source organism: Andinoacara biseriatus (assembly GCA_015108635.1). Classification (NCBI taxonomy): domain Eukaryota; kingdom Metazoa; phylum Chordata; class Actinopteri; order Cichliformes; family Cichlidae; genus Andinoacara; species Andinoacara biseriatus. The sequence continues at coordinate 27,177 of VUQJ01004504.1, forward strand.
GGTTCACCATCAAGGCTACAGGGTATAATCCTTCTTGTTGTGAGGAGAGGCTTCTTCACA
>VUQJ01004514.1:21310-36514 GCA_015108635.1 Andinoacara biseriatus
CAGTCTCCGCTACAGCGGAGCAGAGTCAGCACGAAGAGGCGCAGTCAGAGGAACTGTGAAATACAGTCACAATGTGTCCAACCTCATTGGTTGATTAATAAAATTATTATTTTACAGTATTTCAGTATTTTTTACAGTCCAATCAGCCTCCATCCCATTCTGTTTCCATGGCACAGTCACAGTTTACTGACCTACAGTGGTTTCACAGAATCAGTGTTAAATAGCATATAATTACATATTCATGTTTCTACTTCACAAGTATTAATTTAGCTGTCATAAAAACTTGTGAACCATTTAAAATCATGCTGTTTCCATGACACACGAGAACACTCGATATATCAAGAGGGCAAAGAGTCTGTCAGTATCCATGGTGACGGATGTTTCTTGCCTAGCTGAGAGCATGGCTCACAATATACCTTTTGATTCCTACCTAAGTGTTCAGTGCAGAGTGGCCTTCACAGCTGCGACTGCATGTGGACTGACACTCTGTAGTTAAGAAGGGAAGTCTTTTATTTACCAGTTCCAGTCATGTTACAGCTGCCCAGCAGCCACCCTCTGCTTGTCACTTTAGCCTTCACACCTGCTCCTTATCAACTAATCACCTCCTGACCTGCGGCCCGCCTGCATGTCGTTGTCAGATCAGGCTCACAGGATGTATAACATTCACTCAAAACACAACAATTGTAACCACATACGGCACACATCGATAGATTTTTTATAGGTCACTTTCAACAGATTTTTAGAGAATATCTTACAAGATGAAGATGTGAAAAGTCCAAAAAAATGACCTCATATCTTTTCCTAGATACTATTCAATTCAATTTAATTTGATGTGTATAGCACCAAATCACAGCAAACAGTTGCCTCAGAGAGCTTAATTATTGTGGGCCTTTGAATTCACAAGGACCGGGTTCCAATGCAGTACTTCTTATGGTACCGACAAAATAATGTCAAGTACTCACATTAAACAAGTCAGTGCTAAATTTCAGCATCAGCACATTTGGGTTCGAGGAAAAACAGTGAGACCGTGTGACAGAACCAACACATATGGCAATGCAAGAAAGCATTCTCAGGCTCGGTCACACTTTTAAAAACTCTGCAACATTTGTCGTACAAAATGCAAAGCTGGCCGTGACAGCACATCTGATCTGAGGAAACATAAAATACGTCCCAAAGCTGAAGAGAATTCTTTGATAGCCTGAAAGCCAAATTCACCTGCAGCGAACTTTAGCACGTGTCACCAACGAAAGGACGATGATGAGGAAACTTTTAGTGAGACATTAACAGCTTCATGAGCATCTTCTTCAGGCAATTCTTCAGTATTAAGCTCAGATAGTTGGATTCAGAAAAGGATAAATGGAAGGAGATGGATGAGGATGGAGAAATTAAGCATTTTTTATGTTGCCGGTTGAAGTTTTAACTTGTCATTTTCACACTGGCTGCATTGAAATGTTTTGTGCGCGTGCTGTTAATGCTGAATAAACGTGTGGGCGATAGGTCTGAAACAAAAACTATGACAGTGACATCGTCAGACATTGTTACATTACAATAAAAAAAATTATACATTTTAAAAAATGTTAGAAAATACCTCATGTGTTCATAATTGTTTTGTATAGATTATATAAACTTGGACAACCTGGTTTACAGTTTCTATTTAGTAATTAAAAAAAAAGAATAATGCTCTCCAGGGATAGAATTATATTAGAATTATAGAATTATATTAAGAAATGATCCACTTGTATTTAGAGGCTACCGTCTCTCTCCTTTATTAAGGCTTTTAGAAGAAGGAGAATTAATTCATGATAATCTTGAAACACCCTGAAACTGTAGTAGCGCTCAGAATGATGATGTAAGCAATTAACCTTCATTATATATTTCTAAGGTAGCTGATTATCTTTACATATAGTGGACTTCTCTAAACCTATGATACAAAGTGCGTCACACAAGGAAGCAACTTAATGCAAGAAGATTTTAACACAACAGGCTTCCCTGTGAGTTTAACTGCATATCTGCATATTAGCACCTTCCAGCATAAGATGGAAACCGCAGCAGTGATTTGCAGCAGCGATGATCTGCGTCACTCTTTTGTTTTCATAAGTGGTCCTAATAACTGTCCTTTTAAAGCAACAAAAGAAGCACTGAGCCAGATTTTCTGAGTATTTGGGGAATTTCACCGGCTCTTATTACGGCTGCCGGGCACATCTCTTTAGGTCGCTTCACCCAGCTGGCAAAAAACGGTTTTATAGCAACTGCAGACTTTAGGAAACAATATCACAATCACTTCCTTATTGAATCATTATATGTCCTGGCATTATTTATGACAAACGCCATGACGTCACCAAGCCCCTGCTTCCTGTTTACACTGGCACATACATGCACAGTGTGTGTTATTTTATGGTTGTGAGGCTGAAGATGATTTCTAAAAAGTTGTTAAACACTCGCCTGGACAGAGATTGTTTCTATTTTAAAACAACTCTGAAAATGAAACTGTGCTATGGAGAGTATCCCAGGTTAGATCCTTAAAATTGCTTTATTGTAAATCTGAGCCGGCTTCTTTTGTCTAAGTAATTATTTTTCCACAAATCCATTAAGTGTGAAACTCTCCTTTATCAAAGATTTGTGTTTCATCGCTCTCCTCGACCCCTTTATGCTTTCCAACAACTGCCGGGCTGCTATTAAACTAATTATATGACTAATTCAGAGGAGTCCGTCCACTGACATAATTTGATTAGCTAACAAATGGCAAATGAGTGTGACTCTTTAAAAGTGTATGGTAGCATAACTGGAGGGAAAGGTCTGTTTTCCTGAGTTAGAAGAGGGAAAAAAGCATTTTCTGCCTCACCTCAACAAAGCTGGTTAGATAAGACCGGAAGTCCTCCCTTTGTCTCAAACAGCAAGAGCCCATAAATTGATTTGTTGCCAGGGCTGCACTTTATGTTCCCCAAGTCTGCATTACACAATATATTGGATAATGTGATTTCTAAAATGATGTTGTGAGTAAGAGGAGAAAAGGGAGGCCCACAGGCAGAAATCTAGCCATCGGTTAGATCAACAACAGCACAGAGAAATACCCAGATACAAACAATGCAACAATGTTTCATTTGAATCAAATCTCTTATCAAATAAATGTGCAACATTGAACAGTTTGATGCCCCCAGTATTGAACTGAGCTGGTTATTTAGATGTCAGCAGTCAGTCCACACACCTGTGAACTTTGAAACTGCATCTCTGTGATTCTTTTATGTAACAAGACAACATTTTGCAAAGATGACAAACGTGCAACAACAACAGACTGCAAGAATCAAATGTTGTTTTTCTGTCATAATTCACAAGCAAAATTTGAAAAATCACAAAAAAATGCAATTTCAGCTGCACGTCATTGTGACTTCCATCGACACAAATTGAGAGCTCACGTTGCAGGTTGACGCCGGCACCAGGTAAAGGAGAGTTTCTGAAGGTCAAACACTCCCACAGTTAATTCTGCCTCATATTATTTTGATATGAAGTCCATGAGTTGTTCCGCTGTTGCCAACACTGCACTGTTACACCAGCTTCTGGATATAAGTGGATCGTGTATAGTTTCAATATTTTCAACATTTAATCTGAAAATCAACTTATTGATCCAGACTTCTCCATACGACAAAGCAGAGATCCAGACTTGCAGGCCAAGCGATGTTCATAGTATATGTACTCAACGTGTGCATGTGTTCAAACAATACAGATAAGTGGCTTTGCGCATGCATGTGTCAGCGGGTACGTGCTTCCTCGCATGTATGATCACATTAGAGGACCAGACCTTTCTTTCAGGTTTTAATTAGCAGGCCTCACAGCTGCTTACCGTTAGCAAGGCAGGAGAGAAGATCCAGAGATAAGCAAATTAACGCTGAATGAAACTCTGCTCAGGCCTGAGAGTCTGAGGCAGACGCTGCCTGTTATTACAGCTGCAGGCACAGAAACACACAAACACAAGAGAAATCACCACATTCTGTACTTAAGGTAAAGTAGCAGTTCAGAAATACTGTGTAACAGGTCAGTCATTTACATTTTTACTCCAGGAGAAAAGCTTCAAAATACGTTCATATTTCTGGCATATTTCAGACTAATTATATATAACATAACTTTTCATATTATATTGTTGGATTGTCTTCATTAACTCATTAATGTGTGCGTGTCTTCAGGTTTGCAGGTGAAGGAGATGGAAGCCGCCTTTCCTGCTGTTCATGTCCTTCTTTTGTCTTTTGGTCCAAGTACATCAAAGTATTTCCAGCCTCTCTGTGATAAAAGGAAAAAAAGGAGTGAAACTGCTCATATCCATAATCCTAATCTCATCGTGCATGTTGCTTTTCTCCATTAAGAAGCCAAATGGAAGAACACAAGCTGTCAGTGAGGTGTAGTCAGATTGGCAGGTATAACGAGGGTCTTCAGCCCCCTTCAGACCCTCACCCTTCTGGCACCCTTTACTTGGAAGAATCATGAGCCAAACTTGGGAAATTTGGTTTTGTTTTTTGTTGTTTTTTATCTTTTGGCTTCTTGGCAATAAATCTTATACTGTTGGAAAGCCTGTTAATCTCCCCTTAAATGCCACATTTGTAAGAGAAATGCGTTCGTGGCTGAGCAGCAGAGTTGTGGTTTGTACCCATGAAAAACTTGCCAAAGCCAAACAGCTGATTCTGCCGTTGAGCTTCTGGTACCGCAGGTACCGACAATCAGGCCTGTTGCCATTGGAGGCAATCTCGATGCAGAGCGATATCGAGATGAGACTCTGCAACACTAAACAACAACAACAACAGTCGATAGCAGAATCAGCTGATCGGCAGAGAAGTTTAACATTTGTGTCCATGTCAAAGATTTTAACACTTTTGGGATTTGTGGCCAATATTAAATGTTTTTTTTACTGATGGCGGCGCTGCAGCTTCACAATGGGACGCCATCATCAATGGTTTAATTTTTGGATGAGTAACTTAAGCAACAAATACTCAGATCACCATCATTATGAATTTCTCTTTACTTTCTTTACTTTGATATCATGATGTTTTCCATTGAGATCCAGCAAATGTGTTGAGGAAACGACACAGGCAGCAATTACAAAAGGACCATCTTAAAGGTAAATGACAAAATCCAACATGGTAATGAACACAAAACGACACAAGAAGATAAAGAGACACACAGACGTGCACAAAAGGCAAAACAAAAGGAAAAAACACAAGAAACAGTCTAAAACCTGCACAGCTTGGCAGGAGCCATGACAGTTCCACACGTTAGACATTTCATTTAAACAACAACTAAAACGTCAGTAATATTCATCTTTTTTTGGTGATTAGGTGATTTTCTTATTGTCCGCAAACAAGTGGGGAAAGGATGTTGTCAGTATGTCATTTCACTGTTTCTTTCCACCTGCCCGGCAAATCCCGGCACATCCCGGCACAGGACATTAGGAAAAAAAGGGGAACCATGAAACGCCCCAGCAGTACAAGCAAGAGTCCCTCTGAGACGTCCGTTTGTGTTACATGCCCTCAGTTAACTCTTTCCGGTTCCTTCAGTCTCTGTAGCTTTAAGAAAAGTAAATCATGTCTGTATGTTTTTCCACCAGAGCTGCACATCCACTTTATTTTTCCAAAAATCCATTTTCTCTGTTCTTCTCTGCTGATCTGTTACCTGGAAAGATGGATGATACGGCTAAGAAGTGAACCTGTTTTATCCCTGAATGTACAGACTTCCAGCATCCCACAGCTAGGATATAGTTTAGCTCTGCGTGGTGGAGAATGTTTTTTCAAATGCAGCAGCAGGTCAGCATGCAGTACTGCACCTTTTGTGTTTGCAGTATAAGTACAACGTAACACTTATGGTGTCAACAGACCAACGTTAGTAATCAGGTTTGTTGAACTGTGCTGCAGCAGAATTCATTATAAAGGTCTCCATAAGAGAGGAAAGCTAATAATTAAAAGCAACTGTAAAGCCAAAACATCTGCTGATAAACAGAGACAACGTGACCACAGCTGTTCCTGTTGTGACCTCTGCGGCTGCTGTGATGTAAAAGGAGGTATTATAAACCCTTGAAGTCGCACGTGATGTTCCCGCAGCACAAAAATTCTCCTGCTGCAGCACAAGATTCCCAAAAAATATTGTAATAAAGCTCCTGTTTAATATATATGCTTTTAAAAATTGCACCACAGGACGACGACCTGGATGCAGGTGATGATCATACATGTGAAGGCAGCACACAAATAGGATAAGAGAAGGTAAAAGACCAAATAAATCACAAGGAGAAGAAATGGAAATCAGGAGGAATCAGGCGGAGCTGCAGGAAGAATGTAGCAGAGAGGAGTGTGAACGCAGCGGGTGGATATTAGTTATGACTCATTGGAAATAGTGCGGCTCAGAAAGGACAGAACGAAGGCCGAAAGTACGACAAGATGGCGTATAAGAGAGTTTTCAAAATAAAGCAGGAAGTCCAATGTTCCCCACAAAGAACGTGCGAAGCAGACAGTAACTTCAGCATGTGGAGCGATTATGGCACCTGCTATTTTATGGGTTAAACTAATAAAAATGAAAACACAAATTTATTGCTGCAAGAAAAATAAGGTAACTAGTTAAAGTGAAGAGCACGACATCAGGCTTACTGAACGGCCACATTGCCGGGTTCGACGAGCCACGGCTGATTTCTTCCTTCACACATGAAAATATTGGTGCAAAGCCAGCAGGCACAGATCGCCCTACAGCAAGAGCTTATTGACTGCTTACAGTCATTTCTCACTTTGGAGCCACTTCGCCACATTAAAATTATCCACATAACTCAGAACAGAACATAAGGCAGCAGTTGGAGTAAATGATGTGAAGTCGCTGAATTTTCTGGGAGGTGAAAGGCGGCAGAAACAGTTTTAAGACTCACTAGTGATTCCTGAAATTACAGCTAGAGCTTTCTCACAGTCTGCTCAGTAAACGTGGCCTGAAACATGATCAGTTTAACGTGCACATTTGCTTTGATTGTCGTGCAACTATCGTAATAATCAAACGAGTAATAAAGGTGTGCCTGTGCCTGGTGACTGAACCGAGGAGACGCTTCACTGCTCATGGAAGTTAATTTAGTTCGAGAAAATGAGGCCAAAAGAACCAAAAAATTATGATTACCAAACATTTTCAGTTCTCTGACTGAGTTTTTTAATTCACTATTAATGAAGCTGTCACTGCACTGGAGCGTTTTCTTTGTAATTCCTGCTAAGATTTATCCTCAGAAGTCTCCTGCAGGGTTCCAGTTCCTCTTTCTTTGATAATAATAAATAATTAAAGGAAGAAACACGGAGTACAATCATACCATCGTGTACAGAGCTGCCCTCACAAAAGAGAGGATATAAACTAAGATACACAGTGAAGACAATCCTACATAACTTGTGCGTTTCAGTGTGAAACAAGCTGCACAACAAATTCAAAACCATACAGGAGGAAGGTTGGAGGTTCGATCCCTGGCTGTTCCAGTCTGTGTGCCAAAGTATCGTTGGGCTGAACCTCGAGTGATTGTATCAAGAGGGACCGATAATTGTCGTTAACCTCTGCAGTTCTTGGTCACGGAGGTTCCTGAGCTGTTCCCAGCTCTCATATCCTGCGTTTCCACTAGAACCTACTCAGCTCGGCTCGGGAGTGTCGCCACGCTGGTGCTGCGTGGAGTTGTTTCAAGCATCGAAACACTTTTTATGGTCTTTGGCCATGAAAACATTTTGAAAACTGAATTTGCAGGTAATACCTGCGGTGAGACTGATTGATCTTCTGTTGGCTCATCGCTCGATTTTTGCATTTGTGTTTCTGGTTGTTTTTGTGTAATATTATTGACTCCGCCCACATTGAGGTGGTACGCAATTGTAACGGAAACAAAACTGTGTCGAGTGGAGTTGAGTCGACTGGAGCTGAGCAGGTACTAATGGAAACATGGGAATAGAGCAAAAGGCAGGATGCCTCCTGGTACCTATTCATTCATTTATTTTGGTCATTTATGGGATAATCATATGTTGCTCCCACATTAGGAGTCACACAACATTCCCAAAGCATCCTAACAATCCAAAGCACACGGCTGATTTCACCCAACAACTAAAATCATCTTTGAGTAATAAAGGAAAGAAAAAAGAAATAAATTAGAATTGATATGAGTGGAACTTGTGACAATGCAGTTTTTGTAGGTCATCTCAAAAGATTCATGGGATAAAATATTGAATTAAACTCATTAGTCTCATTTTTGGACTTGTGTTGAATGCAGTCAGAGAGGTTTTAGCCAGCAGCAGCTTCAGGTCCTCTGGTCCTCATGTGCTCTCCAGGATACTCTTCCACTCCCATTCCTTTTAAATGACAGAGAAGCATTCACACAAGCAGCCCATCCCAGAGGATTTATCACTTTCCTGTGATTTACTCCAGCTCCAGAATTCCTGCGTACTGAAGCTGGCACGCAGCAGTACATCAGACAAGAATGGGAATCTTTGCAGACACACACATGTATGGATCCTTTCCTTCACACGTCTTCCACCGGAAGAATTTTGCCTGAAACCACATATGTATCAATATGAGCAAAAAAAACAGTGTAATCAGCATCAGATCCTGATTCTCCGCATGTTAATCTGAAGCTTCTCTGTGAGGCTGCTGCTAAATTATTAATCCAAGCATTTTTGCACATTCTGCCTCTATTAACGTAGCAAAGCATTTTCTATGTTTGTGCTCTTACTAAGCAGCAAAGCAGGCAGACAGCAAATATTTATGCGTCTCCTTGTCTGCACGAGCCGGATTGGCCGATTAGATTTGTTATTTACGTGCAGCTGCTTGTGCTCTCAGATGTGTTCCCCTTAAATAGGCACAAAGTTGAGGCCATGAGTATGAATGTGGCGGCTGTAAACAGCACTGAGGTCCATCCACACAGCTCATGGCTCCGCTGTGTGAAAGGAGAAGCTTGAGCTCTGAAAGTTACCTGCAGTTTCCTGTAAGTTTTGCCATTAAATATTTAAGTGTATTGTAAGAGAATAGCAGTAATTAAATTCCAAAGTATTAAATGGGTGCATAAATTATGCCTTCATAACAAAATAGTGTGACCTTGATGTGAAAATCTGCCTCGTGTGTAAAATGTTCTCTGGTAATTGTTATATAATAACGTGAGATTCTGGTAATCGTCTATAATCTGCTGACATTAAGCAATCAGTGCTGGATATAAAGAGCAGCTTTTCCCTGCTGATTAAAGATGATTGCAGTCTGACTCTGACGGGGCTCCTGCGGTGAGGTCATGTTTTAGACATCGCTTCAAAAAGACTCATTAGAGTCAAAACTTCCGTTGATCTCTACGTTAAAGTCAAGTTTGCAGCCAGGACCCTAAAACGAGGAAACGTTTGGCCGACTTTAAATGAGCACCTGCGGGCAGGTGCGGCTCCGCAGCGCCGGCAACGAGACCCTTCGAGGACGATGTCTGCGCTGCAGCTCCATCGCGGCCCGCCGTGTTTTATTCATAAGAGCGATGAAATTCTTTTTCTCGAGTGGCGTCATCAAACTCCAAGAAAACAAACAGAAACAAGACGGAACAGGCTCATCATTCAACACATAATTTTATTTGAGGATAGCGATCCACTGAAATAGGGCAAAGACGACCATTTATGGATCTTTCTATCCATCATATGCGTTTCAATAAGACGTTGCAGAAATGAAAGTGAACACATTATTAAATACCCTGCACAAATTCCATTATTAAACACTGAAAGAAAACAGCATCATTTGTAAATGCTTTTCAAGGAAATCATCAAAAGAAGTCACTATTTCTCCTACTGTGTTTAACTCTGTGACGTCACTCCATCACACTCGTTACTGCTAATATTAAAACATGCCTAAAATTCCCGCGAGATTCCGAGTCGGCGTTTTCACAGTGCAGAGATCCTGTCGGGATGTTTGAACAGCAAAGCCAGTCTTGAGATATACACCAAGTTTCACTCAAACAGACATCAATATCACCCGTGCGCTGTTGCACAAACATGTCTTATTAGCATATATGATATTAAGTAAGTGAGTTGGAAATTCGAATGAATATGTAAAGCCTATTTTTGAGGCAGTGAGTCAGAATGACCTGCAGCCATGCTGTGACACCCCGAACGACCTGCAAAGCAGACGAATCCGGTATCTGTGGTTCATTTATTGTTGTTGCAGCCGTGCTGGGGTAAATTTTTACTTCATATCTGTGACTGAGGAAAACTTGCAACATTCAAAATCCGTGTCTCTGCTCTGACGTGCGGGGGAGTCAGGGCATTCTTTTAAAAGTGCTTTTTGGATCAGTTTAAAAATACAGGTTAGGAACACGTGATCTGTGCTGTTAACAAAACGCTCCGATTGCAGCAGTCTGGCTGAACGTGTGTCTGTTGGCTGCAGGTAGCTGTCAACTCCTTCCTGCTGTTTAACCTGCTCACAGCTTGGAGATCCAATTATGTTTCATAGGGAATCCAGAAGCAATGACTTATTTACATGCATGGAAACATCAAACATTCAGTCAGTCTCTACGACGTTTCAGACCTGATGGTGAATGCAGTAATGGGAAATATTATATTACTATGATTCATATACAAGAGGACCACATAAGCCCAGCAATCAATAAAGTATCAAAAAAGAAAAACCCTCCTCACATGAACCTTTATCAGTCACCTTCTAATCCATTCTTTCTTTATTTTTTCTCTTATCTCTAAACCCTGGATAACCCACCATTCCCAGTGTCAGCACTCACTGACTTCCAGTCTTTGGCACCTGCTTCCTTTCCTTCTTTCCTCCTATCTAAGCGCCACCTGCTAACACCTGACTGCTGCTGGCCGTGTCACAGCTTCTCTTCTCTTTCTTCTCCTGAGCACTGCTGCTCTGTTGTTCACACAGGTCCTGGATCAGTGTGGATTTGAGAAAGCGCCTGTAGGAGTCTTTCTCCATCAGCGCGTAGATCATCTTCTGAGCCTCATCGAAGCAGGACGGGCAGGCGTTCTCGACGTTCTGCCTCGTTTTTTCTCTGGTCGCTGCGTCTAAGTTTACCTTAAAGGACACAGAATGAAAGAGGAGTTAAACGTACTGATTTAACATGTTTGCATTTCAGAGTATTTTAAGTGGCCACATGTGGGAAAAGTCACAGAGAAAAACTAAATATTTCTTTTTCTTTTTTTTTCCTGACATAAATAGAAACCCTGTTCAATGATTGCGATCGTTGCTGATGCATGGCAGGAGGAACACGTGGGGTTGTTTTTGGCATGTGGTGACTCAGATTTTAGATTATGGGATGTCTAGATTAAAGCCCAGCAAATAATGTTCACGTACTGTTATTGCATTTTTATAGACAAGGATCTTACTCACATTAATCAAACTGATTTTTGTCATTTCATTTCAGCAGTGTTATGATAAAGGAGTCATTACCTCATTAGGAGCATCTGCCCCAATATATTTCTGGTAGATCTGCTTGGCTCTAGTCGCCAGCTTGGAAGGCGCAGTCTTCTTGTAGTCCTCACAAACCATCCAGAAGTCCATGTTTTCCTCGCTGAACTCTGACTTTAAGAAGCTGCTGAAGACGGAGCGACCCACTAACACAAAAAGAAAAATGTGTCTTTTTATCCAAGGCATCCATTTGTCATTAATTAACTTTAATTAATAGTTATTTCCGATTAACAAACAATGTTGTTATAATTAATAATATTTACTAACTGGTAAATTGTTGGAATTTTCCAGTATCCATCCAGCTCATGCTTGTACTGCTTGTATTGAAGCACATGTAATTAGGCCAATGATTGTGTAATTCACTGTGAAGCTTGTGCCCTGGTTCTCTAACGTAGTTATTACAGGTTTATTACACCTTTCTCGAGCCGTTAGTTTTAGGTAAAACTCGGGGGTCAGATTATTGCCACGACACAAACTAATTACATAAATATAGATTTTAACATTATGATAAGTAAAGACTGTTTGATATTTTGTTGACTGTTAATAACTATTTACTAAAGTTTAATTAACTGTGATGTTATTATAAAGTATTGCCATCATGAAAAAGGACTCTGTGAGTGAGTGTAATTAATGTTCTGATATGATGGTGCTGCAGCCTTTTCATTCACCAAAGCCAGCCTGAATTATTGATTTGGGTGCCAGCCTGATGAGTAATGCAGGTACCACCACCTGTTAGCCAACAATGCTGCTGAACTCTCCAATTATGAGTCTCAATCAGCTCCCATCTGCACATTAGTTGCCAGAAAACAATGACTCAAGGATCCATAAATTTTGGGACTGAGTAATAATTTTTTACCAAGTTGGCATCAAAACTGATGCATTCAGCCAAATCTATTTATTTATTTATTGTGCCAGCGTGCCTGTGCGCACGTCTCCAGACGCACTGCTTTACATGAAAGCTCTGCTGATCTACGACATATCAGGAAGATTAATTACAGCAAACTCTAGGGGCAATAATTGGGCCCTGTCTTATATGTTGGAGATGATTACAAGAGCAGATCGAGGAGACCTTTTAGGGTCCCAGTATAAACAAAAGAAGGAGCAGTGGCAGCTGACAGATGCAGGGATGACAGACTGGAGACATCACCATGTTGGAGGTCATGGAAAGAAGCGGGTCAGAACTCTGCTGGTTCCCGCAAGGTCATTGCTCCCCATTTTTGTCCAGGCACACACTGACAAGATGATTCTCAGAGGTCTTATGTACACACACACACACACACACACACACACAAAACCTCTGCACTGGTCAGTACGCCCTGAGAGGCCGTTCAGCAGTGCCTCATGACACGTAGCAGCGAACTAGAGCATGAGAATGGGCTGGAAACTGCCTGCGTGTGTGTGTGTGTGTGTGTGTGCGCTGTGTTTGCTTGTTTGTGTGTCCCAGCCAAGTCCCGTTAACTTGAGTTTAACATCCTGATCACAGCAGTAATGAGCACAGTGATGATACTTAATTAACCATCTGCTGCTCTGCGCTCATTTTGATTCCAGTTTAGCTCCTTCAGACTCTGCAGCTTGATGTTCGGCATCAGTTTTGGGATTAGGAAAAGCTTACTGTCAACCATTAGAGTGGTATGCAAAGGTCAGGCCTTTGTCTGACAGTGTTCCCATGAGTGCAACTTTAAATCGAGTCCTTCGAGCTGGTTTTGATTAAAAGCCTCATTTGACTTGTTTTAGTTCTGATCCCATTTTTTCTGTGTGAAACTAACGCAACACTTACTTTCACTGTTCAGCACGTGACTGAAAGACTCCTTCCATTTCTCCACCTCGGCTGTATTATACACCCTGAAACACAGATGATAAATATTTTATTAAGTAAAGTTGCACACAAACACTTTTTGATGTATCTAGTTGAATACGGTGCCTTTTTTTTTAGCACCTCGTTGGTGTGAAGTAAATATAGCAAAACATGACAAACAAGATATCTGTATGAGAAATTCTTTTTGCTCTAAACAGAACAGCTCATTAAAATCCCATCAAAATGACAACAAATCTAATCATGCCAGCACACATCAGCTGACAGCAAAATAATGTGTCTTTAAAAATTCCATCATCTATCAGGTATATTCAGTTAAAAAGATTAATCTGATCAGTATTTATTATCATAACCTGAAATCTGCACATTGCTATACAAGCTCCACATCACGGCTGTGCATGAAGTGATTGATACTCCTGCTGCACAATTATAGCAGGAAAACTGAATATTGATCATCTATAACTGTCTGAGGATGAGGAGGATGCTGCTAAAAAGCAAAGGTCAGTGTGTGGGGTCAATGCAAACGTTCTCATCAAGAACAATGGCAGGCTTCCCGTGGGAAGACATGCTGCAGACGTGCACAGACAGATAGACCGTTCCCTTCAGCAACATAATTCAATTTCAGAGTTTATATTGGCAGCAACAATAATTGCATCTTAATCAGTCATAAAGGCTTAAAAACTGTTATCCACACAAGCCAACACATCCAAATCCTGGAGGCACAGGCTATGCCACTGCGTCCAAATATTCAAAACAAAAAAAGATAACAAGCACTAAATCATTTATTTTCCATCAAATGAAATGGTTCCTCAGCTTCTTGTATTAAAGTGGGCTCAACTTCCACATGGAACGATCCATCCATCTGCTTTCTAATCACCTCCAAATCTCTTTCTCAACAAACAACCTCAGACAGACAGAAATCCCACAAGTCTCAGCGATTCATTAAGAGGCGCATCGATATGAAGACTCTGCAGTTTAAACTCCAGCACGAGGCAGGATTTTCTCATCCGTACATGTTAAAAATAAAGCTTGATTATTTGCTGATTAGTGCTCAGGTGTGCCGCGTCCTCCAGAAGTATTACATCTAATAGGTTTGGACTTCATCGCTGTCATAATTTATACCTACTGCATGAATGGACCACATTTCTCATAAAGCAGGAGATTGATGTGACAGTTTTAAGTATCCACTCCTCTGCATTTGTTCAAATGCAACATTTACAAAAGGCTTGTTTGTCATTTCCATTCTAAAGATTCTCTCTTTCAGAGGAGGCTTGATGTTGGATTGAACACAGAGCAAATATTTTAAACAGGGACACTCGCTCCTCTGACCTTTTTGCAGCAGCCGTGGAAGATTTTTCCTTCGTCTGCTTCTGATCTGCTGCCTGAGGTTCGGGCTTCTGGAGTAAGAAGCTTATTTTGTACTTGATGTCTTTGGCGCTGTGGAGAAGCAGAATTGTTGTTTGCATTAGTGAAATCTGCACCGAGACTTCCTCCGTCTTTGTAAACAGGTGGTTCGCAGGTTCTCGGCCACTTCCTCTTTTTTCTGTTCCTAATAGCAGATTTCCAGTTACGGCTGTAAAATAGTAACTGTTTTATTTTTTACACGTCCATAGATAATATTCAAAACATTTTACTACATTTTTGTTTGTTTCTTTTTACATTTTTGTATCCACCTGTGTTTTTTAAGGTCAATTTCTCTTACCTTTTCAAGCATGTCGCAGGGAGTGTCGCAAGTCCTTTACACATGGTTGATGGCTAAAAATCCAAAGTCAGAGCTGCTGTAAATGACAACAGGGAGGCGACGGTGCGGCTGTGAGCAGCTGTGTTTTTGTAAGAGTCCTTCAGTATCAGGCAGCAAGCTGTGCTTGTCTCCACCCCCAGCAGTGGTTTTATACCTCCAAAATGTACCGACAATCCCACCAGGCAGGCGGGGGGTGGGGGTGGGGGGTTAAGAGAGTTAGAAAGGGAAAACAGAG
>VUQJ01004523.1:14582-38072 GCA_015108635.1 Andinoacara biseriatus
GGGGTGTGGTTTGTGTGTGTGTGTGTGTGTGTGTGTGTGTGTGTGTGTGTGTGTGTGTGTGTGTGTGTGTGTGTGTGTGTGTGTGTGTGTGCGTGCGCGCGCGTGCTTGTGTGTGCGTGCGTGCGTGTGCGCACGCCTGTGTGGTTGGCTGTCAGCCGGGTTTTGAAATCCTGTCTGGCGCCAAGTTAAACTTTCTCTCTTGTCACCCTCCTCCTCCTCCTCCACCAACCTTTCCCTTCCCCCTTCCTCCCTCTCTTTTCCTCGCCTCTCCTTCCTTCCCTTCACCCCATGTAAGGAATGTAAGATCACATTTAGAGTTCTTTTCAACCAGTCTTTCCTCTTTCGCCTGTCTGTCTTTTCGCTGTGCTGGCTTTCTCTGTCTCTCTCTTCCTTCATGTTCAGACCTGTTCTGCTTAGTACGTCAGAGCTTATTTTGAACTCTGAGCCAACTCATGATAGAGCGTGCATGTGAGCGGGAAAGTTCTGTGTATTTTGACGACAGGAGTTTAGGCTATAGTGCTGCTCTTAATAGAAATGCTTCCTCTGTGTGAGCATTGTAAATTATAGTTTAAATTTAACATAAAATAAGTTCTTTTAACACTGCGAGCACAGGCAAATAGTGCACATTAAGAGCTGGGCTTTTTGCAGGTGTGTACATGCAGACGCCACATAATTGCTAACCAAGTCTGTCCGGTAATAGTAGCAAGCAAGTGGAGCGAGTGTCTTTTATCAGCAATTTCTGTGATTTCGTCTTTTAGACAATTTTCTTTGTTTTATATACAAGATTCAGAAACACAGTCCTTCACTGTATCAGGCAAAATTAAACCTATAAATGCTAATGTACCCTGAAGCAAAGGCCTGCTGCTTAAAACGGTTTTTTAGCCTGACTTCTGACTTTTCAGCCAGATGGGGTCACTCTATAAAGTGTGTGTGTCCAGGAGAGAGATAGTGAGTGTTTTCATTTCAAACAGACACACATACACACGTCCCTGTAGGGGAGTGAAACCTTTTTAGGCATCGATTGACCCTCCCATCCCACCATCCTCTTCCCTCTCACTTTCATTTCTGTGTCACCAATCCATGGGCTAATACCCCAGTGGCAGCTCCACTTCCATTAGCTTTCTCCTCCTCTCTCCTGCTTCATGTCATCCTACACTGTTTCTTTTTCTTTCACTGGGCACCACTGATTTACCAGCCAACATAACTCAATAAGTACATGCAGCTCAGCTGTCTGCTAACATGGCTCATATCATATATGAAAACTGTCTGTCACGATCAAAATGTATCTGCAATAGGTTCTGACTGATGTTAACCTTTCTGAGTCAGCCTGGAAATTCGGGAAAAGAGCTCAATGTCAAGTGCAAGCTGATCATATGCTGTGCACATAAACACATGCACAGTACTGAAATTCTTCCAAGATGTGTGAGGAGAATAAAATGTGTTGGATTTTGCTCTCGGCTGGAGAGAAACCAGATTTTTTCTGCCTACTTTCTTAAATGTTCATAAGGCTTCCTCCCTGCAGGACATTGCCTTTTTCTGGGCTCTCCAGGTGTGGGTTTCGCGCGTGTTTGCCTCTCCCCCTGTGTATCTGTGTAGTCCGGCCTAAAAGAAACTGAATAATGCATTGGATCATTGGAAAGGTATTTATAGGAAAGCAGAGTGATTAAACTTTAATGACGGAGATGGCCATCAGTGCTGCACATCATATAGCGTATCTTACTTCTCCAAACACACACTGATGCAAATTGCTGCAAACAGCCTCATCACATATTTCTCAGGGGGTTTGTCCATAAGCGTGTGTGCTAGCCAGTCTTGTATGGTCTACCACTCTCCACTCTTTAAGTGACCCAAACATACACTCAAACTTTTTAGATAGTTGTGCTCTTGGTCATTTGACATTTCCTTAAATTATTAATGCTAGAGAAGCGTTACACTTACTCAAAGACAGCAATTTATTTATTTATTTATTTTTTCCTGTTTGTATCCATTTACCAGCACTGTTGTGCAACACAATCACTTGCAAAACCAGGTTTTTAGTAAGATAAAGCTGCTTAGACTTAGATCTCTTAGAAGCACATTTGAGTTCTCTGCTTTATGCAAGTTTTATGCTACAGCACCTTTTCTAAGTTACCTTGTAGTTAGTGATGTGTGGTATGACTGTTTTTCTTTTGTTTTTTTAGATTCCAGTCAGTTCACTGTATAAAATTATATTTTGTACAAGTACACCTTTGAAAATGTTTACAGTGGCTCATTCTTATCAGAAGTATATAGAATATGCTTTTTAAAAAATATTTTAATCCTTCCATCCATATTCTTAACTGCTTATCCAGTTCACGGTCACAGGGTCACATGTCTCCAGGTAAAAACACGAGTAACCTGTTATCTCTGTGTCACTGTGTGTAGAGGCCCACCCGCTTCACAGAAGCAGTCTCATTTTTAAGACTTCCAAACAGCAGACACAGCTCCTCTCTCAGTTACAAGCTCTGATAGCTTTTCTTCATCCTCAGTCTGTCTTTATGTTAATTTTCAAATATCCAGAGGGATTGTAACATTTAAATATGATTTCTTTGGTTTATACTATAAAGTATACATAGTCCGTATTTGATTCATTCAAATCTTAAAAGGCTAATAATCTGTTATTTAACATTTTAGTTGAGGCTCTGAAATTTACATTTGTGGTTGACTGTTAAGCAGCACACTCAGCTCCCACCGTCTGTATGCTGTGTGCGCTGCAGCACCTCCATACAGTAGTCCTGCCCTGGGTCACAATAGCTTTATACACGTCCATTTTTAGCATCAGATGTGGCCCAGGGAAGTTACGTAACAGGCATGCAG
Organism: Andinoacara biseriatus; assembly: GCA_015108635.1. NCBI lineage: Eukaryota > Metazoa > Chordata > Actinopteri > Cichliformes > Cichlidae > Andinoacara > Andinoacara biseriatus. Next base: position 17,418 of record VUQJ01004523.1, read on the forward strand.
TTGCATGCGGGTGGGCGCACACACATACTATACTAATACTGTACATACACGCAGTGATTGTTGGTTTAAGAGATTAAAGGTTTTGAGAACAGTGAGCTAGATCCCCTGACCAGTCACAGGATGAGAGGGAAAATGAAAGTAGGGAAGAATGGATCAAGAGCAACAGAGGGATTTTTAAAGCTTTAAAGAATGCAGTAAAAGGCAGTGAGCTCAACAGGGGCTACCACAGGTTTGATGGTGGAAGAGAACATGGGCAAAAGGTGCTTGATCCTCAGTAAGATATTATTTAGAGAAAGATGGGGGAAATTCAAGCAAGCTACCTGTATCAATGATTAAAAGTTAATCTACTTTAAAGTGTTGTGACCTTAGTTACTGGCCACATCACATCAATAACAGTAATAATTTGAGCACTGGCATCATAAATCTTGAGCAGTAAATCAATGTTGTGGATGTAGTGAAGCAGATTTTATTTGCGTATTCACTGTAACATTTCATGTCTGGTTTGCAGCTGCTAGCATGTGCATTTGTTGTAAATAGCAATGCTTTGTATACATGTTGCCTTGGAAACAAGACCTAAGTGCGGCATCAACAGCTTGCTGAGATATGCCAATCAAAATATTACACTCATGGCTGCAGGCTAGAGAAGGAGTGTAGAAAATGAATTAGAGGTGCTGTAAGTGTAATTTAAGTGAATTGGTTTTGCCCATACTCACACTAGGGTCTTTGTAGTCTCTCATACATTTTCTCCAGCTAGCCCCCAGCAAGTATCCTCACTGCGAGTGTGTGGGCGTCGTGTTAGTAGGTTTATTGTGTTCGTCTGGCCCAGGAATTAGCCAGGGTCTGTGCAAAGGTACACTCTTTCCCTTAGGTGAGTTGTGAGTGGAGGCAGAGTGCAGAGGTGTGTGTGGGAACGTGGGATCTGTGGATGCGTGTGACTCATTGATGTTGGTGTTTTGAAGTAAACTTGTTTCCAGGAATGAACTGATTGTGAATTTCTGGGCTGATACAGATTTGTTTGATAGCCTTAATGATATAAGGATAACAATAAAAAAAACTTAATTTGTATAACACTTTTCTAAATATTCTTACAAAGTACTTCACAGAACACAATTAGATAATAAAAAAATACAAACAGGTAAAATAACAACAGCAAATATTAACAAGGCATAAAACCTGAACAAACAGTGTAAATAATATAAGAGGTTGAATAAATAACTAAAATGAAAATACATAAAAAGTAGACTGGGGATAAAAAAAATAGATTAACTGTAAGAGTTTTTTTGTGTAAAAGCAAACTTTAAGTAATAATTTAGAAGCGCGAGTGAGTTTGCTAAGCTGAGATATGTTTTCTCTTTGCTTTTTTATTTATTTATTTATTTGTGTTATTTATTTTCTGCTTTATGCCAGGAAACAAGATCTAGATATTTCTCATCTTTTCAGATTTTTATCTCACTATTTTTTTTAACAGTTTGCCAGAGCAAGAGTGATGTGACACAGCAGATCAATCACTCATGGACATTGTTAAATACTATATTAATTGACGATGTGATACTGATATTTGGCTAATAATTTGTGAAAATTACAATTTGCATTGAATTGACAGCACCAGGTCCATATTGCTAAATGGAGCCCTGTGCTTACTTTTTCATTTATTTTTTTTTTTGAGGCAATGCTTTGTTAGAGGTGTTTGGTGTCACATTTCACACCTGGAAGACCTTAGAGAAGGCAAAAATGTAAGCCTGACATTGTCGATACAAAAAATATCCACTGGTAAGCTGAAAGAGGTGTTGTAATTTCTGCATCCACAAGTTTGTTCACTTTGGGTTGCAGTGACCGTGACATCACCCCATTGGCTTGTCAAGTCGAGAGGAGCATTTCCGATGTCACCAAACTGGATGTCATGAGGAGGAGTGGGTGCCTATAAAACCCCAAGTGGAAAATACCACTGCTAAACCTGATTTTTGAAACATGGTATGACCACAATTTACAAAATAGATTCAAGTTTTTATTCTGTATGACCCAAAATGAGTGGCTGAGCCCATGAACTCAGCAGGGAAGCATTTATAGAGGTCAAGTCAAAAAGCCGTTTTCCGTAGGCTTCCATAGGACCAGAAGTCTTTTTGCAGCCGCAGCTCAGACCTTCAAAGCAAATGCAGGTTTATTGTAGCTTCAAGTCACAGAATGTCATTGAAATTTTATGGCCACTGGTTTCCACGTCTTCTTGAGTCTCCATTAGTGTTGATTCCTCGAGTGTTTCCTATAGGTTAACACACAGACATCAGTTGTACTACAATCATTTCACTTATTGAAGATACAAATCAGTCTCATTCCAGCTCGAAATAATTTAATAAAAATTTTTAAAACAATTGCACTTATTTCCCTCTGGTTATTTTGATTATACTACACAGGCATTATGTGAATGCACTGAGTTTGGTCTCTTGTATGCTGTGAAGCTGTAACCAGAAGCCAGTGCAGCTGTCACTTCATGGGAAACCCCCTGTGCCATCTTACAGTTCGGACGGATGATCAGAGCCATTTGAATAAATGCTGTGGGCAGTAGATTTTATGTATGCCATCTGTACACTATGCGAATTCAGGTCTGGGTGCGTGACATGTAACTGAGAGGTATCACTACTGTATGCTCACACCCTGAACCCCTTCCACACACACACAGACATGCACGCCAATACGCGCGCAAGCAGTGAGGTAGCGCCTCATGTTATGAGTCCTACAGAGCGGAGGTAATCGGTGTGTGTACACTCAGCTCTTACATAACACCATCCAAGCAGTGAACTAACTGAGGGGAGAAAGTTCATCGTGCTCTCTTTCTCTCTTCCAGCCAGCCTTTTATCTCTGTGAACTTCCTTCCTTCCCCATCGCTCATTCATTTCTCATTTTTCACTTCCTTCCTCAATGTGTTCTTCTTTCTGTCTGTCCCTGCACCTGTGATTTTTGCTTTTTTACTTGCAGTTTGTGAGAACGATATTTAAAATCTTGAAACATATAATAAATACATATAATAAATGCACCTAATTCTGCCGCACATGTGTCAAAACCTGTTTTCTCATCACCAGCAGGATCGTATGACGTGAGTAAGCTCAATAATCAGGAACATCTTACTGTTGATAAATATTTATAACAAATATTTATACCAAATTTTGTGGAGGAATTAGGATATTTATTTGAGCGTGGATCAGTAACATGTAACTTTATCACCCTGCCCAGACCAGGTCCTTGTTCATAACACCAGCTTTCTGCTCTCTCTGCTCTCATTTGTATAAGGTAAAAAAAAATGTCCCTCTGAATAGCTTTGCGGTTTCCTGGGCCCTATCAACAAGTCATAACTTACATAAAACTAACAAAATTACTTTGAATAAATGAGAACTGACACAAAATTATTTTCATTTCATTCATTCCCGCATGTCCCAGTTCTAAATTACACCTTTCAATTAGCAATAGTTTTATTTGCATTGTATCAGCTGCCTCACTGGATAATAAGTTTTCAGCTAAATCAAGATTTCTTATCTTGATGATATTATAATGTTGAATCCACACAGCTCACTTGGATAAAGGGTTTAGTGTCAGGATTAGATGTTTACTTCAGTGCATCAATGTAGAGAAGAGCACTTGATTAAATTAGTGTAGGACGACAGGGCATGCAGAGAATAACAGTGACAGCACATTTTACCAACACCTCACAGCCTGTTGCACTGTAGTTAACTTACCACTGACTGAATATACATTATTTTTCCAGGGGTAGGCAAAAATCCCTAGATACAGATTAGGTAATTGCATTTGGTCGTAGTCTAGCAAACTGCAAAATTACCATCTGGTGATGCTGTGACAGTTTTGCTATATTGTGTATACCATGTATTGTACTAAGCTATGTATAATGCTATATCATAAGTTAGGGTAGTATTATTCTGTTGTGTTATACTAATGTAACATGTTCACATAATTGTATTATAGCATTGCTGCATCTGGGCTCTGGTTAAGTTTTTATGTTAGTATTAAGTAATCTGAAACATTAAAACAGATACAAGAGATGAGTAGTGAACATTATTACTACTTTGCTCCAGAAAGGAAAATGATAATGATAATTACTGATATCTGTTATATGACATAATGTTTGCGCTTGCTAAATGTTCAAAGATACTCTGGTGAAGAGCTCACCTTTTTCTAAATTTATGTTTGTTAACATGTGTCCTCAGTAAATACCAACAATAACAAAAACATTCAAAGGAAAAAAATAGTTATCGACTGTCAGTCAAATTGTTGATTAAAACATCAGCATTGGTATTAGGATTTCACATAATTTTACATGATATCTAGGCCCTTTTACCTCTGCAGTGCTTCAGTAACCATTAAGCACATACAGTCTATTTTTATAGTTTAAGCAATGAGATTGTGTTACTTCCGTTTCATTCATGACCTCTGCCTCGGTCTGGCAGGCCAGTTGAAACACACTGTAGGTTGAATGGGGAACAAAATCCTATATGTGTCACTCAGGAAGGCCCCGATGAAACCAAGTATAACTGAGATTGACCTTACATTATGCATTAGGCTGGTTTTGTGTGTGTCCAGTGCAAAGAATGTGCGAGACTGAAGAGGACTGGCCTCTGCCAGAGCAGGGCAGCTGTGTGCATACAGCTGAGCTCACTGCATAGTGTGGATCGGCTGCTATTGTTTAGATGGGTGGCTGGCACCATATAGTACAGTAAGGTACATATTACAGGCTACAGTAGACCTTGGACATCTGCTTCAAAAGCCCCACCCCCACCACCACCACAGCTCTCTCTCTTTATCTCTTTCTCTCCTGCTTTTCATCTCTGTATTTTTTCTTCTCTTGAGTTACATCATCATCAGGCTTTCTCTCTCTGTCTCTCTCTCTTACTCTTGCATAACATCAAGCTTTATTTGCTCCAGCTGAGGTTTCTAATCTTTCCCATGAGGCAGAACGCGAGAGCAAACCAGGAGAGGAGAGGAGCCAGGCGAGACAACCTTTTTAACCTGCCTGTGTGAAATGCCACATTAACTCAATCACCCCACCAATTAATCTGGTGCAGGGTTTTCTTTACTTGCACCACCAAAACAGTGTTTAAAGCACATGTATGTATGCGTGCACACGCCTGTGACAGGTAGGATTGCTTCATTTATGCCTTCAGTCTGTCATATCAAGTGTGCCTGTGTGCTAACAGGGACATAAGTAGTGATTATCTGTACATCCTGCAGCAGGAGCAGACACTCACTTATCCAAACCTGGGGAGACCCTGATTATCTGCACGCTGTGAACAGATATGCTCATATCAGTGAGATCATGCACCAACTTAGCGCGTGTGCTTGTTGCAACTGCAAATAATCTATGAAGAGCAATGTTCACTGAAGTAAAGTTTCCTTCTCTGATTTCTCCAAATCTCCCACACACACATACACAGAGGCACAAAGACGGTATGCTAGCTGGCTGGCATGCTGGCTGGCTGGCGGCGGCGTCTGTGCGAGGTGAGTGTTACGTAAGGCTGATCAACACTACTTAATCAGCTTTAGGAGACATGCTTAACAAGCTGACCAAGTGGGTTGGGGTTAGAGGAGAAGAATGAGGCAGGGAGGAGGCGAAGGGGTGGTGGAGGAAGACAAGGGCAATGGCAGGAGAAAATCAAGACAGGCGCGAGTGAGCGAAGGGCTAAAAACTGTGAGGGAAGAAGAGAAAGTGGTGACAGGCGGTGACACTGCATGTGTCTCTTGTCCCTGTTTACGACGGGATAAGCACACACACATAAACACACTGTGCTCTGGCCTCTGTGTCCCCCTCGCAGCCCACTGTGACGCACAGCGGTGACTGCCAGGATCCTGTACGTGTGACTGCTGTGTGCATTTGCAGGCCGGTGTGTGCCGGTCAGTGTTTTCTTTTTCTGGATGTTTGCTCTCTCGAATCTAGGTGACGATGTAGAGGACCACATCAGACCACACTAGTCAAGACAATACAATTCTTTGTTGGTGCCACTTGCAGCCTTTGGTTGTCAACAACTTATACATTTTTTACAGCAGAAAATGAGATCAGTGATTAATTTATTGAACCAGTCAACATTTGTTGTTGCAGCTTCACTGACTCAACACTGTAAACACCAGATTTGCAAAGTTTATGTAGGGATGCACCGGTCCAACTGCTTTCAGTAAAATAACTTGGCTTTTAGTGTGTATGCTCATAACATATACCAATATGATACCAGTGTTAAATTAATATGCTGTATTCCGAAGAATTCTAGGAATAATAATTTGTGCAAACATAGAAAGAAAAGCTTTTGGTGTTCCAGATGTGAAATACCTCCACACTGTTGACCCTTTGCTGTTACTGTAGGAAACACAGAACAACAGATTGGCATGTTGCCACCAGTTTCTAATATGACCTTATCAGCCAGGATTATATGAAAACTTGTTTCTGTCACTGTAGTGTGTCCCTACCTCCCATTATTGAAAACCATAGCAATGCAATCTATATTCCAGCAGACAGCATGATAAATGTTGAATTTACTCAATCAGATAGTGTTTGTGGCCACTCCAGTGACTCAGGTCTATAAACACAAATGAAAAAGATCGTTGTGCAAGAACCAAGCTTTTGCAACACTGAAGTAGTATTAATGAGATATTTGTTATCTTATTATTGTCATAAATAGACAAAGGTTTTAAGTTTAAACTCAAAGTGAATTTCTGTAACTCTAGCTGATAAAACTGGAGGTTAATTTAAAGCAGTATTAAAAAGGCCTGCAAAAAGGCAGTCATCTCTTATCCTGCTGCTGCAAAAGAAATGTGAGCACCCTTTGTTTTCATATGAGGTTTGACTCCTGTGCCTAAACTAAAGGTTGTATGTCCTCACTCTGTCTTTTGTTACAGACTACAAATTATTCCCATTTGGATGATTTCTAGTCATTTAAGTGAACACTGTTTCCGAGCACTGCACCGTTAAGATTCTCTGCTTTTCTTTGTAAATCAAACAAAAATTATAATGTTTTATTTATTTCATATTCTCTCTACTTGTGGAGGCAGTTTGTTTCTCTTATGGTTCACCATGGCCGAGTGAAACACTGTAAATCTAATTGTGTATCAGTCACAATGACTTTTTGTTCTAGTTGGGACGCTGACTCTGTCTTTATCCTGGTTTCTTTCATACCTTTCCTTTTATTTGCTTTTCGGCACCCATTCCACCGCCTCTCCCTTCTTTCTCTCTCTCTCTCTCTCTCTCTGACCTTTTACCAGTTTCCTTTCTGTCTCCTCTCAATCCCAAACACACACACACACACACGCACTTGCATACATCTTAAAGAATGACTAGCAGATGTGGACAGAGCCTTTTCCTTCATCTAAAATTAGCTGCAATAGAAGAATGGCAGGAAAGCACACAGGGTTGGAGGCATAAGCGAGAGGGGTGTGTTAGTAGGGGCGGGGGGACTGATGGAGGAATAGACTAGAAGTGGAGGAAGGAATTGGTTGATGGGACTTAGTGAAGTAGTGTGTATTTTTGGTGCTGTTCACACACATTGCTGACGCACAGGAACCACTGAGGGCACTAGCGTCAGAGACTTTGAATGTGCACGTATTTCTATGTAATACCCACTGTTTGGTATTGTTGTGGGTGTGTGGGCCAGTATGACAAAATTGAAAGCATTAAGGAGCAGCAGAGGTAATAAAAACGATTCTCGGTGTTCTACTTTAAACGCTTTGACTATTATGTAATGTATTTGATTCCACACAGCTCTGTGAAGTTAATTTAAAGGTGCTTTCAGACTAGAGGACTTCATAGTTCTTATAAATGTTGAAGGAAGTGAACCTTTTTGTGTGTCTGCACAGCTAGAATGATTGAATTGAGCATCTGAAAAGTGAAACCAGTGAGAAAGTGTTTTAAACCTGCATTATTTTTAATGCTTCTCTGGTTGCAAAAAGAAGTCTGGTTGTCTCCCTCAGCTTTATGCTTTCTGACCTCAGCAAACACTTGGCTGAAAGGTTTATGGTCTCAATCACTAGTTTCACGCATGAAGACTGGTCCACCCACAAAGCAGCTGATGGTCAGTCGTTATTAGACATTTTAAAAGTTTTCCATCCATGTTCCATTCAAGTTGACAATTGTCACTGCTATCTTGCGATCACGGACTTTCTATATTGCTGCTGGTCTCTTCCTGTGCAGATGTCCCTTATCTTGATCATTCCGTACATTAGAACTGTAGTGGTGCATCATCCGTAGACTTTACATAAAATACATAGTTTCAGGGTCTGACAAGTGAAGCCAATTGGGAAGTATCTTAAACATTACATTCTCTGTAATAGCCAGTAGGGTCTGATCCCTCTGGCTGCAAAAAAAAGTTGTAAAGAAGTCTCCCTTAGCTTCCTTGGTCCAACGCCTCAGTAAAAGTTTTACTGATGAGTTTGTGGCCTTGGTTACTAGTTTCAAGTCTTGGAGAATACAACATGATGGTGTTTTTGTAAATTATGGCCAGTGTTAGAGTAAAAAAGGAAGATAGATTAGAGTGTGTTTTAGGGCAAGGGGCCACATGAGAAACTGGGACTGCTATGGAGGGTTTCACCAACAAACTGGACTCAGTTCTGCTTAATAATATTTATCTCTTTATAACCTGGCCCCTTGGGAAAATTACTTGCCCATCCTTGATTTAAGGTATGATTAATGAGTCACTAGCGAGTGGTTTCTCAGTCAAATCTGCCCTCATTTGCTGCTAAGCTCAAGGCTTTACCATGGGACTGCAATAACCAGTGTTGTCACAGTTGCTATGTCCATCTTGTTTATATAGTCGTAGCCTTAAAAAGTGGAAAGTGGAATGAACTGCTGGTAAAGTTTTCACCCACATGCTTGAAGAAGTTAAAACACAATTTAGTCTCGTATACCAAGCTCCAGCTGGCTATTGTGTGGTCCTGTTATCGTTACAAATGCAAACAGAAAAAAAAAGCCCTTGAAGGCATGTAATTTGGAGCTCCCCACTGGTAGGTACCCCAGGGAGATGCCACAACTGTTGAGTCCAAAAGCACCCTGTGTAAGTAAATTGTCTTGTAGTAACAGAAAGTATCTTTTATTTGTCAAAAAGGGATTTGAATTAAGTATTTGATGAAAATTTAACTTTATACTGCCCCAGTTTTGATCAATTCTGCACTGCTATTTCATTGTAATCCTAGTAATCCCATTGTTCTGTGTTTTTCTGTCACTGTCTTCATTATGCAGTTCTTCAGTCAAACCTCCTGTCCCTATTTTTTTTTCTTTTACCCATTAATTAGCACCTTGGAAGCAGGACGTTGTACACGGTTCCAAATATGTTCTCCTCCAATAATCAGAAAGGTGTTAAGAACAGCAATGATGGTTGGCAAGCTTCCTGTGTTCCCTGTTCACTCAGTGCCAAAGGGCCTGTTTAAAACACCAAACCACCAGCCCTCTGCTTCACCCTTAGGTTTACCTCTCCCCTGATGACAATCTACATGGGAGTGCTCATCAGTGTGCATGTGTGGGACAGGAATATGTTGACCATGGTCACCAAGTGATGCTTTGATGTTTTCTGCACACATAAACTGTCACACACAATTGTGCAAACTCCAGGTAAGCACGTGTGTGTTTGTTTGTATCTTACTACTCACTGTGAATGCTCGCCAGCATCAGCACAGTTAGCAGCACCAGAGGAGTGAGAAAAACATGATTCCCAAGGGCCAGTTACCTATTCCACTCTCACCTCTAGTCTGAACAACAGCACCCAGCTCATAACAAACACACATAGACATAATACATCCCCAGGTATTCTATTTGAGTCTTTGAAGATGTTTGTTTTCTCCCTCTGTTCCGTCATCGAGTTTTGAAAGTTTCTCGGACTTCATTTGAAACACAATTGAGGAAATTATTTGGCCCAAATGTAGGCATAGTTAGAAACTTATGGAAGTGATAAAAAGGCCACTGCAAGTTTTACACAGCTAAGTGGTTTAGTAAAGGTAGAAATATGTAGAAGCAGAATGTGTCTGGAAGCCATATGTGGCTCTGTCTTGCTTGTTAATTATACACTGGTCCTATATTCAGAGTTTTTCCAGCATATAAAAAAAATGAGGCCCACCAAAGAGGTTTTGGCCTTCCATCAGAGGAAATTCACCAGTAGGGTTCAAACTGATCACGCTTAAATACAGTATTCATTATCAAGTGGTCAAAAATATGAGGCAAATGCACAGACGTCTGTTCTGATCAATTGTGTTTACATCCAAAGTCAGTTGTGTGACTTTCATGCAGTACAGACAAGTATTCGAATAAAGAATGAGAGTTTAGGGGTGCTCTTTTTACTGTCCGACATTTGCATTAGGAGTTTGGCAAACTGGGTCAGGGTTTAAGAAAGAATCTCTTTTCTTAACTCTCTTCTCTGTAGAAGGTCCGTTAGTACATTTTCAGGCAGATATCCTGATAGCTGCTATTTGCCCCGAGAACAAAACGCCATAAAGAAAGCACACAAGGGCCTGACATTTCATTCTAAATAGATACATTAGCTTTCATCTGTTCAGAAGCATTATTTGTCCCTGCAATGAAAGCATTGCTCCGTTTAGTAAAAGAAATATAAAGATGGCATTTCTGCTATGGAACACCATGCTTGTTGTACTACTAACAAAAGTTTTTGAGTGATTCAAACAGTTTCCCTTTTCAGCAGATTGTTGCCTTGCTTCTGCAAGTTTGGATGATTTGTGTGAATCATCCACATCCTGTCAAAAAATGTTTAAGGGAGTGGATGGCAGAACTTACAATAGATGAGTCCCACAGTGTCTTTTTTGACACACTTTTTTTGGTGTGAGTGAATTGCACCAATCAATCAGTTCTCCTCAACTGTCATGACCTGTTGCAAGGCCTTCACATTACATGATATGGTTGTTTACTTGGCTGATGGCTGGACAGCAGGAAATGGAAGGAGGCTTGTCTGCCAACACGCCGACGATAGCACTTTTCCCAGAAGGGTTCTTCTTGGTTTAAGCCCTGCCCAAGGCAGTAGTAGTTATGGCAGCAGGGGCGTGCATGCCCTGTTGGCATATTGTCAGACATCCATAAAAAGACAATCTAACGCAGTCCTATGCTGTTAAGCTGTCTTTTTCGTGCGTGTGTGTGTGTGTGCGTGCGTGCGTGCGTGCTTCTATTTAATGACAAAACTACAAATTACATAAAAGATAGGTGTAGCCACTGTGATGTCACCCATTGATCAGTTTTGAAGCCTTTTGGTTGAACATTTTAACTCACTCAGATGCAAGCAGAGCATTTATAAAGTAATGTATGAGCATTATCACCTACATAAATAAACATGAAGACACATTTTAATGTAGATTTAATAAATGCAGAGTGATGGTCAGTAGACCAATCTGTACGACAACTGTATTTTGTTGATGCCTTCAGCTGTCAGGAAGCATTCAGGACCAGTCACCAGTTTATTATTTACTAGACATGACTCATAAGTTGAAGATGGCTACAATGGTATACATTTTTGGATTTAAAAGGAATAGGTAAATACTAAAATTTTAAATCAAATACATACCTATTACACATATCCTAATAGTCTTCTTAAAAAAAAGTGTGAAAATGAAAGACATGGTAGACAGAATTCGTCTTGCATTTTAATGAGATTTGGAGCTATTTTTGTATAAGATATTGAACGCCTTTGGCTGCTGCATTTGAAATATACTGACCCTTCAGAAAGAATGGCTTTACTAGAGACCCAGCTCTGCCCTCAGTACGTTTACTGCCTTTTTGTCCATGTGTACCATGTCCTTCAGAGCTCGCTTTAAGACCTCCACCAGTGTAAGAGGTTGTGACATCAACATTTCAAAAACCCAACATGACAATAGAACTTGTGGAAACAGGTATATTGGATTAATGCTTTATTCACAGATATATATTTGACTCAGAGACTCATTATTTAACTTGTCCTTCAATGAAGCTGCTATATGGAACTGCAGAATTCCTGGTCAGGGACGGAGTAGTGGGAGTGATGGTAAGTCAGCGTGCTTTGTTAGAGAACAGAAAGGTTTCAACTAATGCTTAAACAATTAAAATAAATTTCATGAAATTCCATGGAAACAATTATAGGAAAGATTGTGAAGGCAGTTTATTAAGCAAAATCAAGCATTGCTGGTGTTATAACCAAATATATGGATGGAATATCTTTGGGGTTTGTACGGCTTAAACTTAAAGTAATTGAGTGGGATCCATAATGCACAAAGTGTGGCCAGATGACAAAGAAAGACAGACAATAGGAGTTTATTTCTCACTTGCAGCATGAAGGTAGGTCTATTTGGTCACATACTGCAACAGGTAAAACAGTATTAAGTTGTACTGTAACACTGGCTGGCTCTTAGATTTATAGTTGTACTGTATGGTCCAGCTTGTTTTTCCTGTGTAAAATATCTCATCTGTCTCTCCTGTACTCTTCATTGTGCCCTTCCCACACACACTGAGAGTTTTTCAGTTTCTCCACCTGATGGGGAAAAAAGTAAAAAAGTAAAGTTTGCAAATGCAGTCACATTAAGCTCTGATTTAAAAATCACTTCAACAGTGTGTGTGTGAGATCAGATGCATCTGTGTTACAGGCGCTGGTTATGTGTGGAGAGTGGACATGAAATATGTGGCGAAACAGATTCAGTTTATCATGAACCTCCTATAGGCTTCAAGTGTATTGTAATTAACATTACAATACATACAAAACATTGTAATGTTTTGAAGGAAACCATGGACAGTACACCTAAGACTCAGTAGTCCTAGACCAGAGGTTTTTCCAATGGACATCATCATCATTCAGTTTTTCTTGAAGTCTTTTAGACTTGGCCTAAGCCATGTCTGTGAAACCTGCTGCTAGAGTGGCAAGATTTCTGCACAAGCCTTGAGGTCAACCCGTATTCTGACTCTAAGCTTTATGCATATAAATGATTGAAAACCATAATCAGTTACATTAAAATAGCTGTCATACATACAGAAAAAATATGTGAAAAATGCAAAGACAGCCATTAAAAATGTATTCCTGTAAAAAAATATTCAAGGAGTCGTATAATGACCCAACTCAGTCTTATAGTCACAAGAAGACTTTGGTCACTTGAAAGAACAAAAACTAATTTGAAGATTTGCACCACAGGCCTTTAAGAGCTTTTTCTTGATTTTTTTTTCTCTTATCTTGTGACATTTTGCAGTCTACACCACAGACTGATTAATTGAAAACCAAAAAATTGTTCAACTTTCGTGACCACTGTCATTCGTTGCAGCCAGTGCTGACAAAACCTGTGATCAGTTTCCTTCATCTGTCATTTCAAGTAAAAAAAAGAAAAGGGAAACCATTATTTGCTGTATCTGTACTTTAAAAAAAGCATAGTGATAAATATTCTTGCTGTCAGAGCCCAGTTCTGAAATGTTTTATAGAGAAGCAGCTACTCCTAAATTGTTAGACATCTGGTGTAAAGATCAGGTGTCTCACTGCTTTGTCTTTCACTTGTCATTACGCATCCAGAATGATAATTCCCCGTACGAGTGTCGGCAATGTGTCGCCTTCAGACAAGACAATAGTCCTCTGTGTTTGTGTGTGTTCATGACTCAGTTGTCTTTCACTTTGTTTCATAACATCGTTTATTTTGTATTGTAGGAAGCGGAGGGAAAAAAAATCACAATAGAAGCGTTTACAATCAAAGACAGAGTGGCCTTGCGGAGTCTTTTGACGTGCGACATGTTAGCAGCAACACACATGATGTGCTTCAAAACACCCACACCCTTTGTTTTCTGTGCAGCAAACTGATGCACATCAAAATAGGTTCACGCCATCATGCTGGGAAACATTGTTGTTGTTTTCAAGAAAAGCATTAGAACTTTTTTTTTTTTTTTGTAGTTTTGTAGCAGTTGGAAAACCCTATGTTTGAATTTGAAAGAGTAGCCAAGGTGGGCAAAAGGTTTTAAGGCATGTCTGTCTAGGTCAGGGGCGTCAAACTCCAGGCCTCGAGGGCCGGTGTCCTGCAGGTTTTAGATGTGTCCCTGATCCAACACACCTGAGTCAAATATAGAAGTCATTAGCAGGACTCTGGAGAACCTGACTGTATACTGAGGAGGTAATTCAGCCATTTGATTCAGGTGTGTTGCATCAGGGGAACATCTAAAACCTGCAGGACACCGGCCTTCGATGCCTGGAGTTTGACACCTCTGGTCTAGGTTCTCAGTCATCAGGGTCAAAGTAGTCTCTGGAGCTTGAAAAAAGGCGACTGAACTTCTTTAAGTTCCTTGCGGATGTTTCACCTCTCATCCAAGCGGCTTCTTCAGTTCTGAAACATCTTCAAGAAACTTAAAGAAGTCCAGTCGCCTTTTTTCGCACTCCAGAGACAATTTGAGGCATGACAAGCCATCTGCCTGTGTCTGTGTCTAAATGTCTTCTCTTTTTCATCCTTGCCTGAATGTTCAACATTATTATAACACCAGGGAGAACAGCTACACTGATCATGGTGCTGAAGGAATTTGAATGAATTTGGACTAAATCACCCCAGCTCATCCATCCATCCATCCATCCATCCGTTTTCTTCTGCTTATCCTTTTCAAGGTTATGGGGGAGCTGGAACCTATTATAGCTGTCATAGGGAGAGAGGCATGTCGCAGGGCTAACACAGGCAACCATTCTCCAGTTAACCTAACCCCACTAACTGCATGTCTTTGGCCTGTGGATGGAAACCAGTGTACCCGGAGAAAACCCACACAGGCATGCAAACCCCATTCAAAAATCATTACAAATTAATCCAACTTTTATTATTTTTGAGCTGTAAGTGCAATCACCAAATGCGAAAGACTAACACTAGGCTACAGACAAACACAGACGCTGTGGTCTCAGCTCCTGTCTTGGGTGTAACATCTTGGAGAACTTCTTCTGTAGTATCTTTAAGGCACTTGTCACCAGATTTCTTCTCTTGGGAAAAGGAAAGCTTCTAAATTTGCGAGTGAGATAGTTAATTGTATATTTTATACTTTATAATAAAAGGTGAAAATGTCAAAAAAAAAAATTCAGGTGTCTGATCAGAAACCCACTGAACTTAAGACAGGGAAGCAGAAAGTGCAAAATCCCAAAGCTACATGTTTCCAACAGAGGTGCTGTATTTATGTAGGCAAACAAACCTTTTTTTGTGATGTATTTCAACACCACAAATAAACAAAGTTGAAACACAACAAAATTTCTTGCTGAAAGACTTTCTGTGCTGATAAACAGCATACTGTAAAATGCTCTGCTGTGCCTACCAAGTTCATAGAGTTCAACATAATTGAGTACTATGTGTGTCATGGTTCAATTCATTCGCTTATTTTATCTCAGACAGTTTATGATTTTACAGCCGTGCCTTCTCCTCAGGTATGCTTGTTAACCAGTAATGATACCATGCAGTATATATGCTCTATTTAAGAAAATCATGAAGTATTTGCCATAACTGGTGGAGGCGGAGATTCCTGCTGCTTCCCGTGTGTTACAGGTGTCACACGATGCTTCCTTTTATTCTCTTCGAACTCTGCTCAACACAAAGCGTGTTGTCGAATTGTTGAAGGACCGCTGAGTTGCTTTAATGCCGGAGTCTGTGTTAGCTCTGCCCGGCTTTTGGAAACAGTGGAAAAGTTCCTGTGTGGCAGTCAAAGCTAGTGGACATGCATGCATATGCGCACACACTCACACACACATACACACACA
The DNA here is from genome assembly GCA_015108635.1 of Andinoacara biseriatus. Classification (NCBI taxonomy): domain Eukaryota; kingdom Metazoa; phylum Chordata; class Actinopteri; order Cichliformes; family Cichlidae; genus Andinoacara; species Andinoacara biseriatus. The sequence goes on from VUQJ01004523.1 coordinate 33,113, forward strand.
CACAGTCGTTTTGTGCAGCTCTCCATCTCCTGACGATTACCTGTTGCTGGCAGATTCAGCCTCCCACTCTTTTTCTCTCTCTTGTGTCTCTTCATCACACTCTCTTGCACCAGCTCTGCTCTTTTCTTTCTAATACCTGGCCTATTTGAGTCCGTGTTCCAGGCTTGAAAGGATTAATTGCCGTTTATGCTTTATTTTTTTTGTTCTGTTCATTTCTGAAGGTTTATTTTTAGGCCTTAAGTGTCTGGTTGCTAGGAGACAGTGAGTTAGAGAGGGCGAGAGAATGGAGGAGAGTTTGCGTTGTGAAGGCTGAATTACAAACACATTCACGCACTGAGTCAGCACTGACGCACGCTCACACACATAAATATACACACACACTGGGTGTTTCAGTCTGTAGCTGTTTCTGTGGACTTGTTTTTCTGGTTCTGTGAATCCTTTCAGCTGCTCTGTGTGTCACTGTCATTTACGTTTTGGATGCTGGCTCCTCTGCAGCACCTGTGCTCACGTGCGCATGTAAATGTGTGAGCGTTTATGTGCGTATATACAGATTTTCTAACAGAATACTCGTGGGGACAGTTTAACATTGCGCTCAGTTAATGTAGCACCATCAGTTATGGCACTAATTGTGACGCACAGATAGAACAGAGGAGTTGGGTGCATCTCTGCACACGTGGAGACATGGGATTTCATTTCTCACTTATTAGCCTGTATCAGCAAGAGAGCTCTGGGTCATTCACATGCACACCAAAGAGCAGGTCATCATTTCAAGGCACACCTGTATTCATATCTGCAGAAAATCAATGAGAGTTTTGATTATACTGTCAGATGTTTATAACACAGAATTTTTTTGCTTTGCAGTAAGCTCCACTAGCTTACAACGTATAACCATCCCCTTATGAGACAAATTCAGACAATCTCGAAGTTTCTCTCAGAATACATGTTTGGTTTCCAAGGTCCTCTTTAACTTGTTTGGCGCCATGTTAATTAACACTAGGATTAGTTGATGTTCTGAGCCAGAAGGCACTGATATCGCCAGTACAGCTGAAACTATAAAACAAGTAGTTTTTATAGCCCCCCCTGAAATTTGTTTCATTTAGGTGATTTTGTATTGTTTTATCCATATGCATAAACCCTATATATACATATGTATACTAAATATTATGCCTGGTGTGTACAAGCTGATAGTGGAACATGGGCAGAGTGTAAGCAGCAGCAAACCAGCGTCAGTGTTGCATTATAGTAAAAGTTTTTAATCTTTTCATCTAGGCTTATATATAGCATTTCTGAGAGATGTAGTGATCGTTGTTTAATTATGGGACAGTGTTGCCTGCAGCGGTTTTGATTTTTAGCCTGATTTCAGCACATATCAGAAATGACAAGCAAATACACACAGGAAACAGATCTGTTGTTGTAGTGCATACAACAGTTGCTAACATCCTGTCCCGTTCTGGTGGCACATTCCAGGAAACCACCTCCTAAAAGTGCCACTTATCTCTTAAACACACACAAACTTTCTAGACCTGACAGATGTGTAGCTTGATGGTGGCACATCTAATTTACTCCTGTGCAGCAAAGTCAGCCTTTTGACCCCTTGACCTTACAACACCCAGTGACAGTAACAGTAACCTGCACATGTATTTTTTTTTCTCCGTGTGTTGATATATAAATAATTTTCAGCCTCATCCTTTAAAGTTGATCTGGAGCTTTGCTATTTTTTAAATTAAAGCCAGAAAACGCACATCGTATAGATGTTGAGGTAATGCTGTAGTGATTTGTCAGTTGTTGACCCCATGCGCTCCTACACACAGAAGTGTACACACAGAGTTACGGGCAGTAGTGAGTGTAGGCAGTGTTTTGTTGAACCAGAAGTAGAGTCTCAGCTGGCAGCTCTCTCCCAAGCTGTTGGCCGGGCCAGTACATTAACACCAGGCTGTGAGGTAGGTACACAGAGTGATGGAGAAGAGAGGCGCCTGTGGCCTTTAACATGACTGTGTTAAAGCGTAACAGCTTCTCCCTAAAAGTTACTTTAAAGGAAATTATTAGCCGTTTTCACACATGCACTGCAGCCCTGAGCTTTTTCTGACGGAGGTGTGCATGAGGATGCAAATGTTTGATCGGACAGTAAACGGCCTTTAACGTGCTAGTGCTCCTCGTCCAAAGTGTGTGCTGAGTAATGGTAAGGCTAGATGATTAATCTGATTTTAATTTCAGTTGACTTTCATCAGTTAATAAAACAAGATAATCAGGAGGAAGTTATTAGTTTTCACTGTGAAGCTCTCATTTTGTGTTGTGTTGTACATTAAGAGCAGCCCTTTCCTTTAAAGACATGCATTTTGGTTCATCCCTTAAAGTGCAGACTCAAAATTACAGAAAGAGTGCATTTGGTTGATAAGCCCGATCTAGTAAAAGAAGAAGTAAAAATCTTTCAAGGTTTCCTGTGAAATGATAATTACCAGTAATGCTGATTTTGTCCTCTGTCTCACACTGTTGGTTGTCAGCTTCAGCTCTCTATTGCTCTCTCCATAGCTACCTGCTGGTCTCTCGAGGCGCCACGAATCCGCACTGGAGGCCGCAGGCATTTAGAGACCAGTGGTTGCCTTTGCAAAAGCACCTGCTAGTCCACCTCTTTATGTTTTTGTTTTTATAAATAAACTACTTTCAGCTGCTTCATTATTGAGAAGGGGTCATCACAGTGGGCAGCTCTGCATGTTTTGATTTCGCAGATTCTTTTTTACGCCGGATGTCCTTCCTGATACAATGCCAAAGGTATTCATGTCCCTTCCCAGGATTGAACTGCAGATCTTTCACTTGTTAGGCAAATGTTTAAACAAATAATCTTGTTAAACAATCAAGATGGCATATCCACTTCCCTGCCCAGGCCACTTGGTACTGGATTGCATTTCATTTTAAAGGAGAAAATTTATAGCCCTGCTCACACATGTCCCACACACTAATAAAAATGCTATATTGTTGACATTTTATCATAGATATTACAGAAAAAGAAACAAAGAGTTGTGCTGAAAGTGATAATGCTCTTCCAGCATCATAAGTATGTTTAGTACCATTATTTGATTTATCTTCCAGTACCTGAAATATGAAGCCCACAAACAGTGTTGACACATTATAATTTTAGAAGCACTCACATTTTATTAGTGTTTACTAATGTTATTGTTGCATTAGAATTGACACTGAGTGTCCTGCTTCCTTTGTCCTTGATCATAGTGTGCTTTGAGAGTCACCCGTGGTGTTAGGTTGTAACGATTAAAGCTCCTGCACAGTTAGAATCCTCCACAGTAATTTTTTTCCTTCATGTGTCCCTGTGATTTTCACAGAGGATGGCTAATATTTCCGTGCATCTTTGTTGAGTGTTACAGCTAGAAACTTTAAACTGAAACATTTAATTTGACAACAAGCCAAAAACGAAGTAAGTTTTGATGCTGTTTGTACTCAGCCAGACATTAGGTTAAAAAAGCATTGTTGTAATATACCGCTGTAAAATCAGAGTGAGTCAAGACCAGCTGATAGCATCACTTCAACTTCACTGGTCACATTCTCCTAGTTAAATTTTTATTAATCAGTAAATTGGGTGGACCAAATTTAGAAAGGTATTTGGATAGGTATCTGGTTTTTGGTGTCTTAGTTGTCTTAGGCTGTCCTAGAAATATCTAATAAATATTTCATCAGTTAAGGAAGTTTGTATTTTGCTAATTTAAAATAATATATTATATTTCCACTTCCTAAAATTATTATAAAGGTTAAGTTTCGATCTTGTACCTTGGCCTATGTGCCAGTGAAGCATGCACTTGCGTGTGTGTGTGTGTGTGTGTGTGTGTGTGTGTGTGTGTGTGTGTGTGTGTGTGTGTGTGTGTGTGTGTGTGTGTGTGTGTGTTGAAGTCTTAGGAGAGAAGTTAATGTCAGAGTGTGGTGTGGTGAGAGTAAATATACCTAAGAGTGCCCTGAGAGCAACAGGACTCTTCTCTCCCTGACACAGTATTATTCTTCTGTTCTTAACAAGCTCTGGGGAACTCGTGTGCGCACACAAACACACACACGCACGCATGCACACACACACACCCACGTGCGTACATACTCCCACCAGGCTTGTTTATGAGTGTGATTATACAGAGAGAGGTCCGGTTGTCCAGCTCATCTTAGTGCGCATCACGTGTAGTGCCTTGGGGCTTTGTATCTGTTTGTGTTGTGTATTTTGGTCCTGCACAATTTTGTTCCTGATAGTGAGTTTTTATTTTTTGTTTGATTCCTTTTGGTACGGTATGAAAAAGCTGGATAGAAATGTGTGTGTGTGTGTGTGTGTGTGTGTGTGTGTGTGTGTGTGTGTTTAGGTGTCCCATGTGGTTTGATGCCCCACTGCTGGATCCCCACAGCCTAAATTCATCCTCTCACGAACAGTGTCAGCCTCTTTAGCAACCAGGCATCTTCTCTAGGGTAATCAAATATTTATAGCATTGGTTTTACCTGGTGTTTAGTCAGTTGAGGATCATATACAGTGTTCAGTTATCAGTAAAAAAAATTGCTGGGCAAGTTCACTAGCCCAATTTGCACCATTGATTTTTTTAACAGTATAAAACATGTGAAAAAGAAAGTAGACTCTGTTTTAATTCTAAGATTTAGTGTCAGGACATAATAAAAAAAAATCATCTGGTTTTTAGCAGGTTCTAAAATTATGTAAATACAACCTCAGATGAACAACAACACTGGGCATATTACACCGTGACATTATTTATTTAGCCAAAACAAATCCAGAACAACTCTGAATTGCCCATAGGTATGAATGTGAGTGTGAATGGTGGTCTGTCTCTCTCTCAGCCCTACAACTGGCTGGCGACCTGCACAGGGTGTACCCTGCCTCTCGCCCTATGTCAGCTGGGATAGGCTCCAGCCCCCCCCCCCCCCCCCCCCCCCCCCCCCCGCCCCCCCCCCCCGCCACCGCACCAAA
>VUQJ01004523.1:38092-58900 GCA_015108635.1 Andinoacara biseriatus
GGGGAGGGCCCCGCCCCCCCCCCCCCCCCCGCAACCCTGACAGGATAAGAGGAAGAGAATGGATGGATGGAAATCCAGAACAACTCCCACGATCCCATGCTTTTTTTCACCGTCATTTTGATTAATAGAGCCTAATAGCAGAAATTGTAGTTAAGGATCTCTTAAATATATTTTACGCCACACTTAATAATAATTAACACTTAATAATAATAATTTCTGAACCTATTTCTTTTTCTTCTATTTTTAAACTGATTTCCCACCTTTCAGACAGATCAGATGTTAATAATTTTTCAAGCTGTGTCCAAGTAGTTTTTCTTTTTACTCCAAATATGAATATTGAATCTCTGTTGGAGAGACTGTAGCTCACATTTTACCTGTTAATCAAAACTTTTGCATGTATTGTGTGCTGACTGACACTCTGCAGTTTTTAAAGTTATTTCCTAAAATGTGCAAATCAGTTGTACCAGCAGCAAAATACATTATTTAGTGTAAACTCAGTTGCTCAATTACAGTAAAAACTCAAACCACACTCTCTTCATAGTCTTGCCCTAAACTAATGGGTATTTGTGTTGTGACTTAACAAGCCCTTTACAGTTTAGCAGTGGAGCATGTAAACCAGACCTGGAGGGCTTGTTCTGGAAGAGAGAGTCCCTATGGATGCTTGTGCATTTTTACTGCTCCTCCCCTCACTTTCCTGGAAAAGACGTATCTGTGTTCGTTGGAAGACGCGCCGCTCAGCACCGAGACGAGAGAAGCAGGGAGACCGAATTGCTCATCTTACATCATCCTGTCCTCAGTCTCTGTGTCACTTGTGTCCTCATCGCACTTCTGTACTTTCCCTCTTCCCCCAGTCCATGCTGTGAGTTTGTTCCCTCTCCCTCTCCTTTGCTCTCCCACTGTTGAACAATAACCCCAGTGTGTTTAAGAGTGTGTGTGGCGCTATTTTTGGCCCCTCCAAGGCCACAAAGCACTCTATACTCCTTTGCTGTTTCTCGGTTTCTTTCTCCTCTTCGCTATATAGCAGTAAATAAGAACCTATAGAAAACTGTAGCGACTTCTAAGGATAGTTGAAGTTTACATGTTTTTGTGCCTGATGTGTGTTCATGGGACCCAGGTGAGGTGCAGGGCATGAATGTTCTTGGCTCAGGCAAGACCTCCAACAAGAGCAAGTCCTCTGAGGGAAATTACCCTCCATCTGGATTATTCACAACAAGCTGCATTCCTCTGGATAATTGTTTCCCAACAAATAAAACCTTCCCAGCATGTTTTTGTAAAACCACACAGATTTCAAGCCTTTTCAAAAAAAGTCAAACAACATCTAACTCAAGTACTGCTGAATTAAAAAAAGCCTGTGCCAAGCTAAATGGGCATTTATTCCTAGTTTGCATCTCCTCTTGACATTTCTACTCCTGGCAGCTTTTTGCATAAATCTGATTTCACTGCTTTTTTTTTTTTTTTAACTGAATAGACATGAGGTGCAAGTAAATGTGCACGGAGATGTTAGAAATCAGTTTTTAATTAACCAGTTCTCTGCTCCTGAACTGAACTGAAAGTCAAACCAAAGATGGGTGATTGTTCTGATTTTTTTAATCACATTTAAAGAAAAGAAAAAAAGCCAAATATTCTCTGCTAGGATTAAGTTAAATATTTGGGGGGTTTGGACTGGTCTAAAGAAGCTGTCGGAAGATGTCTTTTACAGATCACACATTGAACATGTTGAAAGATAATCAATGCCGGCAGCAGTCCTTCTCAACAACATCTGGAGTTTATTTTTCTAGAAATTAATATTTAGAAGAATATCTTGCATTTACTTTGAATTTAAATGATTAAAACTTGTCTGCCCAGTTAAAACTTTTCCCTTCAATCTTTCCTCTTGTGACAGTTTGTCGTGTTCCTGTCTCTTCTCTCTGTATGTCTCACTTTCCACTCTTCTAGTATTGGTCTAATGAATTTTTAATGGACTTGGTGGGAAGAATCGAGACACTTTGGGATTCAGGCATATGGGCTCTGATTACCATCCTCCTCCTCCTCCTCCTCCTCCTCCTCCTCCTCCTGTAGAGCCCACTCTCCTCTTTCTCCCTCTTTTCAGTCTTACTTTCTCTGTCTCACCCCTCCAAAGCCTTTTATTATCCTGCTTCTGTCCTCTCTGTTCCCTCTGCTCAGCGCTTCAGGCTGTTTCACTCATCTAAGCATCTGTGACAAAGACAAGGCCATGTATATGAATGTGCTACAGGCAAATACAGACTGACTGTCTCTCAGTTTTAGTGCTTTTACAGGCTGAGAGTGAGCCGACACTGACCTCACCACCACCCCCCACCACCCCATCCACACACAAACACACTTACACTAGTTGTTTCCCACATCCACGCTAAAGCTGACTTGAGTTAAAGTAATACGGTGCCAGCCAACTGCCACTAATGGCTGTTCAGAGGCTCTGTATAAAAACCCTGAGTCTGCAACTCTGCTGTTAGTTTGGCACAGGCCTGTCAGTTGATTTGCTGCTGAGCAGGACTCGCAGCTCTGGGAATCTCTCCTCCTCGTCTCTTTTCTCACTCCTATACTTTGTCTGACTGCCCGTCTGTCTCTGCCTCCTTCCCATCAGCTCTTGCCCTTCTTGGCAATTCAGTCTCAGGCTTGGTGATCCGGGCAGTCACTTTTCCTGTTAATTGGCAGATAATTTTGCCATATGAAACGTGGTTTGCTTCATCCATGTGCATTATTTTGTTCGCGTGCTACAAGTGGTCAAAGTGGTCAGAAACTCCCTGGGAAGCATAGGTGATACATCAACACTATCTCACCGGTCAAAACTTCATCATCAGTGGATAAATGTGGACGTTGTTTTCATGTAAAGTGGAGATCCATTTAAATCACTTTTAGTCCATTTACATTTATCTACATATAATTTCTGTGTCATTAGTTGCATGGTGAACCTAAATTTTCTCTCCTAATTGATTTATGTACTAGAGTCAAGATATACTCCTTGATAGACTTGTGCTTTTATTGATTACAACAAAATTAAATAAACAAAGTATTCTTGATCAAGAACCAACATATGCCATGAGGGAGACTCGAACGCCCAACCTCCCGCTCTGGAGCCCATTTCTTATCCTACGGAAATAACTGACTGCAGGCATAAAGCTGCTTGCATTGCAAAATTATATTGCTGACATCCATACACATTATGTTCACGAAGTGTCTGATCTATAGCTTTTGCTTTGTTAGAGAAGATCTGACTAGACTTCTAGTGTACATGGAAACAGCGTCAGCATGTGCAGCGTTTGCGACCAGTTTTGAAGGGGGAGATAACAGCACTCTTTTAAACATAATTGCTGGGTACTGTTGTCAGAAGGGCTTTTGAGGTTGCACAGGAGAGACAAGATGCAGATTAGACATGATGCAAACTGCAGTGACAGGTTAAATTAATTATAAACTCCACGAAAAGCGATCCTTATGAGAAGCTGCGACTTATAGAGAGGGGTTATCCACAGGAAAACTCTTTCAACAGCTCAGCACCCTTCTCTTTCTTTATAATTCTTGTGCTGTTTATCTTTCTCTCCCTTCCACTCTTTCCTTGCTCACTTGCTTTCATCTCCTTGGGCCCCTCTTATCCTCTTGCAGTATAGAAGTCATTGTTGGACTGGTGAGCAGCACACATAGCTGGAATAGCAGCGGTGTTAGAAGTCTGCTAGGGACGTGCCGCCAAGATTGCACAGAGGAAAAGAGGCATCCGCACTCTTAGAGAGGAGGAGGAGGAAGGAGAGAAGCAGCTGGGGGTGGGAGGGGGGGAATAAGCAATCTGACCTGGATGACAACAGACTACCAGACGAGCTATGATCTCATCGCTCCCTTAATCCCCCTCTTCCCTCCATCCACCCCCCCTCCCATTCGAGCCATTGTCTCTCTCTCTCTTTCTTATCCCACTCTTGTTTCCCATATCTCCCTCCCCTGTCTCTTTTCTCCTACTTTCTTTTCTCTGTTCTCCTCTTGTCCTAGAGCTCACCCCATCTCGTCTTGCCTTCTTCTCTTTCACACCAACGACCCACCATCTCCACTCCCTCCCTGCCCCCTCCTCCTCCTCTTCGTCCCTTTTGCATCACTTTCTACCACCTGCCCCTCAGTTGTCCCAGCTCACAACACGCACTTTTTGCCACACTTGCACTCTCTCCAGTGTCCCAGGGCAGAGATTAGGCGCACCCCTATCGTCAACCTTCCACACCAGTTTCTGCATTATTGATGCAGAGTCGGTGTGTGTGTGTGTGTGTGTGTTTGTATGCTGTAATGGCTATCTGGTGTCTCCCCCGGGAGGGAGAGTGGTGAGGGAGGAACGGAGCCAAACAGAGGGAGAGTTGAGGTCAGAGAGGTTAAGTGTGGTGGTGGGTGGGGGTTAGGTCATGTTCTGCAGGCTCTTCTCTACTCCTGCTTTCCCTGTGTTCTTCCTTCTGACATACAGTCTCACACAGATTGTATCCTTAAACACACACACACACACACACACACACACACACACACACACACAGATTCCAGAAATTCCCCACTGAAATTCTCCTATCAGGTGTACAAGGTTGAAACAGATCGGAGTGTGTGTATTTGTGTGTGATAGCTGATCCGCTATGACTCAGGACTGCTCGGGCCGGGTTAGACTCTGAGTGGCTAGAAGGACAAAGACACCTGTTCTTGCTCTCAGCATTCCTCTAAACATAATCCTTACCATCACTGTCACGCACACACTCTCATAGGGTCACTAAAGAGTCGCCTATACTTTGTCCTCCAACAGCAAAGACACATATCATATGAGGTCTTTGATGTTCTAGCTTTGACAGGAAAATGATGACACCCTGACGTATGTAAAGAACATACATTCATGTCTGTGCAGTGCACTCATAACTCTGTTTTTTTAGAAGCGCTGTTGCTCTTGACAGTGAATCATTGGGCCTTGTGTTTATTTTTAGCGACACTGCTGCCACTAAACGAAAAAATTTATGTACACAGATTAAAAAAAAGTAACAGGGTGCAAATATTTTTTTAAAGAGAACATTTTGCTTAAGAGGCACAGTTGCATAGTTTTAGTAATTTTTTTCTGTCATACCACAGCACAGAATTTCCTTAATTCATCTAAGTCCTTTCATAACCTTTAGTGAAACTTGCACTTTTTCCCAGGCCAGGTGAGAGACATCGTGTCCAGGGTTTGCCCCAGGGTGTCCTCCCATTTGCACGTGGTCAAAACACATCACCTCGGAGGCATCCTTGTCAGATGCTGAACCGGCTCTTTTTGATGTGGAGGAGTAGCCCCTCATGAATGTTCAAGCTCATTACCCTATCTGCAAGAGAGATGCCAGACACCCTTAAGAGGAAGCTCATTTCCTCTGCTTGTATTCTTTCAGTCGCTACCCAAAGTTCATAGCAGCATGTGAAGATAGGAAAGTAGATCAACCAGTAAATCAATGCCATTGCTGAGATAAATTCAAAATTTTAGCTTGGCAACAAGTAAACCAGTAAATCGACAGTTTGTCGAGCTGAAACTTTGAATTTATGTTTGATTTTTGATTCATAATAACCAAATCAAACATGTAGGTTGAGTCGAGAGATGACCTAATTATTGTATAAAATATATTAACTTAAGTATATATATTTATAACATAAATATATGCACAGTGACAGTATGTACAGTATTAGATATGAGTATATTATTTAAAATAAGTGGTTTTTTGCACACCTTTTTTTGCCACTTGCTAAACACATCTCAGGTGCCCATTCAGAACTAAAAGTAGATCTTTTTTTTTTTACTATGAGTTTAATAATTTTTAGATGCTTAAGGTTTCACCAGTCAGCTGCTGGCTCTTCATGTTGCAGGGATGCATCATTTACCTCAAACAGTCTTTGGTTTCATTTAGGAGGCAGCTTCGTGTCGAGGTCTGGTTTCCCAACCATCCTGTGGTTTCAATAAAGTAAAATCAAAACGGATGATATGAACTGACGTTTGACATTTGCAGCAATGATCAGCTCTGAAGTGGGAATCTGCTACCTGAATGTTTTCTACAATAAGCTTTGCTAAGAATACTCGTGAGCCCAAGTACTTTGTCACATTCACACTCTATAAACATCACTCACTTATGCATATGAAAAGCGTGCACCGTAGAGCCCGATAATGTGTCATTATCAGTTGGAAATGTCTTCTTTGTTCACACACACACGCACGCACACACTGGCTGCTGGTTCTCACAGTGTTTTCAGTGTATCAGTTTCACCCAGTGACCTGAAATGTGATGTGTCTGTACAGTGACCGCTGCCAAAGTCCAAAAAACAAAACAAAATCATTACGGCTGTATCTTCACACAAAGTGGCTGCCAGCACAATATTTTCTATAGCAGCAATGCTGTTTTCTTTGGTTTCCTTTTGGGGTTTATTCCGTGTTTGTTCGATGAGCCTTGTTTGCACATTTACATGCAGACAGTTAGATTCCTAGTACAAACAGTAATCTGCGCCATTCCAGCCAAAACCAGTCAAATCTGAGAAAAGTTCCCACTTGACCCCCTTGTAGTCAGGTGACATTTTTTGCACAATAATTTTGGCATACTTTGTGATGAATGGCACATTTTGTCTTCATACTATGAAAGGTTACGAGCCCTCAAATCACATAGGGTTCCATCTAAATTTGGCAATTCTCAATGCTTATCTTTTCCAGCATTTTTAAACCCTTATATTTTCTTAAATACAGGAGATTTACACACGCTCCCATGTGTCACAATTTAAAGCCAAAATCTAGTTTTTGTTAAGCACAGAATTTTTTTTTTCCTATAACTGTATCATGTCATCAGCGTCATATTGATACCCTAATAGCATAATCACCTAAGTCATATTTTGGCATATTTAGAGATACCTGCCTAATTCTACTTTGCTAACAGTGTAGAATAATTTAGATAGATATCTTAATTTTGGCCAAAATGTGACTTAGGCGATTGTGCTATTAGGCTAACAATATCATAACAGCAAAACTGCACCAATTTACCAATGTAGAGCAGCAGAAACAAATATTTGATGTTTTCTGATAATTAAATGGAAAAACCTTCAAAAGGTGTATTTTGTGTAAACTTTTAAGGGGTCATATCATCATGTGGGATTGTGTGGCTGGCCAAAACAAATTTTGCATCTCAAGTTGGCACTGTTCATTTATTTCTTTTCAGTCACGTCTTTTACATCTCAGCTATACATATTTAAGTCTAGCTGAGAGTATTATTCCTTCTGGAAAGATTGTGTTGTCATCTTCAGTGGGAGGGTATGTGTGGGTGATTATTTTATTTTTTTAAATCGTTGCAGGAGCACGCTCAGTGAGCCTGTATGTTTATGATAGCCCCAGGTCTCTTCCCCTGTGACTGTAGTTCACTCAAGGTTTGATCATGCCAAACGTGTTTACTTGAATGTTCGAAAGAGAGGGAGGAGGAAGAGGGGGGTGGGAAGTGAAAAAGGAAATAAAATGACAGTGAGCGAGTGAGTGTGGTGTCATTTGCGTGTTAACTGCTACCTACATACGCAAACCTGGAAAGTATGAGAATTTACAGCCACAGATGACACAGTTTGCAGCTTTTATGCCATTTTTACACTTGTGGTCATTTCACACATTGCAAAGTTTGTTATAAGGAACAATAATCTTTAGTTTAAACAAACTGGCTGCCTGCACAGCTGCCGTTCGTTGGCCACCCACTATTTACATGATAGTCAGCGCTGATAAAATCCTGTCTGGAATTTGTAGTAGGAAAATGTGTAGGCATCTTCTACATACTTTGAGTGATATTCAGAAATCTTTATTTTCAATCACAAAATGACTTCTGAGTAGGTGGGATGACTGAATGATTCACTGACCGTGTCTTGCAAATACACTGTGGAGGAAAACCACCAAGAAAAGGTGGTGAAAAACGAGCCTACATTATATGAGTAAGAAGACACATAGGAAGAGCTCTTTCCTTTTCTGGCTTTTTTTTTTAATCTAGAAAAAAAATGGAAACCTAAATGCACTAGTGAAGTAGTTACTCAAGGTGATGAAAGGCTCCAGTAGCAACACTTGTGGACAGATTTATAGACATCTGGCAGATGTGCTGTGAATGAGAGGGGGATAGTGCAGAAGAGATTATCAGGGTTATCTATCTATGCCTCAGGTTGTGATTCAGCAAATACATCGACAGGCCTGCACATTCATAATCTTATGTTTATGTGTGGACTCTTAGATCCTCTGCTGCAATTTACATGCAGTACATTTTCACATAGGAAAAATACAAGGCTTCATGCTCACCTTATATCACCTTAAATAAAGTATAATTTGTAGCGAACAAGACAGAGAAAGATTGATACATTTTTCTCCCTTAACCTTATCGATACAAAACCACCATTAAAAACAACAGACCAACAGCCAGCTAAACATTTTAATACCATAGCATCATATCTATATTGGCTATAGCCCAGAGAAATGGACAGTTAAGCAGCAGCAACATCAGTAGCAACAGGAATAGGGACCACTCTATCAACCTGTATGCAACAGCAAGGCAAAACCAAGCTGCTACGGTAACACAAAAGATGAGACAGCAACATGAAACAGTTTTCCTGAAGTTCATTTTCATCTTCAGTATGATGATGCTCCTGATGTGCATTAGTCCACTCAGTCCTTTGGCAGTGATGTATGTATTCAAGCACCATAAGCAGCTGAAGGAGGCTCAGCACTAATAGTAGATATGGGCAGAGGTCACTAACAGCAGCCTCTATGGTTCTCAGTCCTCATCATAATGATGGGAGGACTATTTTTTATGGATTGTCAGCAGAGTCTTCACTGCTTGGGATAATTTGCTATCTGTTTTCAAAACACTGGGTACTTTCAGCTGCCACCTTCTTTCCAGTGGATCACCACAGTGGATGGATCCACATGTTCCACAATTTGGCACAGATTTTTAGACCAGATGCACTTCCTGACACAACCCTCCCATTTATCCAGGCTTGGGACCAACACTAGGAATACACTAGCTGGTGACCCCCTGAGATGAACTGGTTTTAGTTGCGAGGCTGTGTTTGTGCCACCTCCTAACCACCACATAATGCAGTGAGTCTGTTTTCAAAAGGCTAAAAAACAAAAACAGTCATTTTTTATTTGCTAATTTCTCAGCTGTTTGACAGCTTGCTAAAACACAAAACAAGTGAAATCTAACATTGCCAAAGTGGCAATTGAGCACAGAAATGTTATTCTGTAAACACCTGTTATTTGCCCCCAGATTATTTTGCATCACAATATTAATAAGAGGATAGAGCCAGAAGTGCATCTCAAATACATTAATCATTTAAAAAATCTAAATATAGGAACTGCACAGTTTATGCACAATATGTTCAGGATAATTATGGCTGCTGGCACCACTGACCTTGTGTCTCTTGTAAAATAATATCCATGTGATAAATGCTTATTATTGTCAGAAAGGTATTGATTTAATTCTAGGGTGTATAGTTTTATTAGAGCAATATCCATGGTAGTTACAGCATTCTTCCATCAGATAAATTATGATAAACACTACTTAATTTAATCCCTTGTGTCACATGTAGCAATGCAGGGGACTGAAAACATAATACTGAGTAAACACAAAGACAGCAGCCTTTTTTTTGCATTGCATTGCATTGCATTGCATGACATTACAAGCACGTCCTTCTGCTCGTCTAGTTTTTCAGCGTTATCTGATGCTTTGCGTGCTGTTTGCAGCAAAAATCACACAAACTCCATCAGCCAGACTGATTAAATGTCCCGCACAATGACACTTTAGCAGGGTGGATGCTATTTCTTCAGCGAGACAACCCCCTCACTGGAGCGTCTGTCAGAGCTCTGAGGATAATTGTTGATAAAATAAAAGTTCAGTCCAGGATACGTGTGGCTAAATATTACACTGCGATAGTCTGTTTTGCTCAGTCGTGTCACATTTTCTTGACCACCCAGGCGACAGAATGTTAGTGGGAGACTTGCACAAACATTTTCAAAAACACACACACCCTGGCACACAAACTCTTTCAAACTCGTACATTTGGATGCACACATGCTCAAGCAAACAGTCATATACCCACGCCCACAGTCTCATTCTGCCTGTCTGTTGCTCTGCATTTCCTTCATGCAGAGGGTGGCGAGAGAGCGAGAGATGGAGGGATAGACAGGGGAGATGACTGGCCGTGTTGTTTTGCTACAGTCAGAGGAAAGAGTGACAGCATTAGAGGAAAGAGGTGGAGGAGAGGTGGAAAGGTTTTTCATGTGCCTAACTGTTCCATAAAGCCCACTAATGCTGCAACTTTCAGTGTAGTTTCAGTGTAGTTTCAGTGTGCGTGTGCGTTTCCTGTAAAGAGCCACTCTGGTGAAATTGCCTCCTAATCACAGCGGAGGAATGCGTTTTATACCAAAGCTTTAGACGGTCCAGATCAAGACAATTAAAGTTACAGGGGCATGCTGAGGTTGAGCAGGTCGAGGCATGCGTGCGCTTACTAATAAGAGCCACTGAGTCAGTCATGTAGCAACGAAATGTGCATCAAAGTGCTAAAAATGTTTAGGCTGCTTCTCTTCTCTGCATTAATAATTTATCATTTTAACTTGAAGAAACATGTCAGACCTTCTTTAAAATGTCTTCTAATGTGGTCAGAAAACATTTTTGAAATTGCAGAAATTTCCACTGTGTTGGTCTGTGGTGTTAATTATTTACAGTAGGTCACAAATGTAAAAATGGCAGCATGTGTTTGTGGTTTACCTTGCCTGTTTTACACAATCCCTAAACTCTTTCCTTCTTATGTTGCTTCTCTTGCTGGTGTTTTTGACATCTCTGTCCTCTCATACGCGTTTCCCTGCCCTATCTTTTACTTCTCACTGTATCAAACTGTCCTATAAATGTGAAATGCTCAAAAAAAGCCCTCTAGATTTTGTTTTTTCTTGATGGAAATGCAGGGAGGACTTGGAGGGTAGTGAAGACAGTATGAATGAGAGCACTGCACTCTGCACTGAACTGCACTGTTGTGTGATCTATACTTGGCCAGACACCTGTAATCTTCTTTTCCCTGTTAGAGCAGTCACCTGAAACTGCTCCTGACTCATAATTGTAATCATATCTTAGTCTTTTCTTTTGCCTTCCTTTAAACTAGTTTTCTATAGTGTGGATTTCCCTAAAGGGACAAAAGGCGAGTCATCCGGGTGCACTTCAGTTCATCCAAAAAGATGTCTTTTTACTAGAATTTATGAATACGACCCACGCTCTCTACATCACCATTCACTGTTCTTGGCGAGGCTCAAATGACCCCCTCCTCACTCCACCCACACAGACACACATCCACTAATGCCCCCACTCTTTTATCTGTCTATTACAGGGTTCGCCTTCCCAGAATGGGCTTACAAGCCTGAGTCAAGCCCCGGTTCCAGACAGATCCAGCTGTGGCACTTCATCTTGGAGCTTCTCAGGAAAGAGGAGTATCATGATGTCATCGCCTGGCAGGGTGACTATGGCGAGTTTGTCATCAAGGATCCAGATGAAGTGGCTCGACTCTGGGGGGCCAGGAAGTGTAAACCCCAAATGAACTACGATAAGCTGAGCAGGGCTCTGAGGTATGCTGACTGAGAAATACACTGTTACCACAAATAGTTATTTTATTATTACATAGAAATAAAGTTATTAAAACAAAAGGGCTATAAAAACAAGCACCATACAAATATTATGTATTGGATTACCTTTAGTTGCTTTGCTGATATTCATCCACTTATATTCACTAATTTGAAGAAGGCAGAATCATTCCCTGCTTGCGCCTGCTTGCGCCTGCAGCGGTGTATCTGAAGCGCAGAGGGCTACAGCTAACCTATACCAAACAGCTGTTCTAGCTTTGACAAACGCATTTTGCAGTGGATGGTGCTCTGTTAACCCATGAGCAGCGCTGGGTTTAACAGCTTCGTTCCAACTTATCATTCAGTGCCGCTCGGGGACAGACAGCCTGCTGGTAGTGCTGATTTTTCTTCTTTTCATTCCTATCAGTTATTAATTTTTCTCAATGTAATCTTCAGGTATTTTTAAAATAATTTTCATGCATTGAATTACATACATCAAGTAACTCAAGTAACTACAGTAAAGCTACAGAAGTTAAAATAAAATATGTGGCTGAACAGGCAGCTTGCTGAATGCTGACGGCAGCTGTCTTGCTTTGTACGGCAATGATTTCGGCAACAAGCAGGGGTTAGCCTAAAGGGGGGCTTGGGGTGTGCTTGACCATATTTATTTCAAGGCTTTAAAAACTTTGTTTTGCAGATTTTGATTCATAAAGCTTATATTTAAAAATATAGAAACTAAAAAAAAAATTCTCCATAGGTCAGTAAAAATATACATGGGCCAATAAAACATTAACATTAATTTTTGAACATCTCTGCCAACATCTGTTTTCTGCAGCAGGAAACGTTGCATCAAAGCACAGGGCAAAGCCCCAGTTCTGAGAATGTTGATATGCTCGCTTTTCTTCATGCTCCTTAGGCTTACAGACACATACTGACTCATTCACTAGCACACTTAAACATGCAGAAACACACGCACACACGCAATTACGCAAATCGTACGATCATCAATAAGACAAAAGCATTTCTTATCCGATTACTTATTAATCGATGGAATAATCGATAGCTGCAGCCTTGTTTATTTTTAGTCTGCTATAATAACCTCTCATTGGACTCGTTAGAATCTTTCTCAGGGGAAATTTGGCATGTGCAGACATTTTTTTTTAACTTGCATTAAGTGACCTCATTGGCTTTAAATGGCACTGACCTGAACAAATTTAGCTATGAATGATGTTCGTGTGGTTGCTGATTATTAATCTAATTTAACACCAGTGGTCCTTTAATGTCAAGTACTGACTTAATTGTCTGATTCGTACCTGTGGATGATTTCCAGTGTGACCATTGTGAAGAATTAGGGTGGATTTTAAATTTCCCGTCCCATGATTGGACGAGTTATTAGTATCCCAAATTTTGCCGACCTTTGAATTGTGTTTCCTAAGTCTTATGTTAATCAAGTTTAACATGATAATAAAGGAAATGGCATTAAGAACAAAAAATCTTATAAAACAAATCAAATGCTTGCTGTAAGCACTGTACCTCATTCACTGTGTCTTGTTGTGTACTGGCAAACAGAGCCAAGATTAGGCTAAGCACTTTAAAGAAAGCCACATAGGCCATTAAAGAAGGGAAATGCTTTGAATTGCTTAATTTGGGGCTGGGAAGGCTTATGTACGCTCATTTTCACTGTTGAGATTAAGATAACTTCTGCAGATGGTATCCTCTGGGGACAGAGGGAATTAACATGAAGTGCTTATGTGCGTATGCAAACATTCAGACTTGCTATCTGGATTTAGAAATCCTGAATTAGAGAGAAAAGAATCTGGATGGGGATATTTGTGGTCAGGCTATGTATTTATAGCACGTCTATCCTCTGGTGCTGTAACAGATTTGGAGCTCAAGCTGCACTAAGTGCTTATATATAGTGGGTCTTAGTGCCCTCTGATGGACCGGCCTTAGAGCCTGATTATCAACAAGGTCCCCACGCAGGAGTTCACTCCTGTGTCCTCATCCAGTTCCCTGCAGCCAGGTTGTCTCCCTCTAAATTGAGCCGAGGCTCCTCAGGCTTTAGCGTGATGAGGACAGACAACAAAACAACATGCACACAAACAAACTTGCACCTCCGTGTTGTCACCTGATTTGACACCAGAGCTGTCATCGCTCCTTCACTGCAAGAGACACTCGAAATGAAGCCTCTCAAGATACATTAATAGTAATGTGGCAACAGGATTAATGGCACTAACAACTGATGAAGTTATAAAAGAGGCACGTGTGCATGGTAACAGTCCCATATGGAGTAAACTGTTGGAAAACAGGCCACCTCGCGCCCTTCATGTGGAGAAAACCTGGCCTGCTAATAATGGAGACCACAGTCGGCATGTGGCAGTTGGCCTACACACACATGCACACACACTTAAAAAGGCGAGCTTGTTTTGAAGTGTTCGTTTTATCACTTTAGACTGTGTAATTATTATTTTTACCTCAGTGATCTTGTTCTTTCCTGTCTGCCATGCACATGGTGGAAATTCCCTTAATCAGGACCACTGTATTGTGTACCGACATGTGCGTATGTGTGTTGGCTTTCCGTCGAGGGGACACAGCCTCGGCCCATGCGTCATCGTGGCCTCCCGCTCCCACGGCTGCTGTGAAATTCCCACTCCTGTTGAGAGGATTACACTCACACTGTGCGAGTGTGTGTTCATGTGCATGGAAATGTGCATGTGGACGTTAAGAGGTTAGACTGTCCTGTTTTTTAATTTAATAATGGATCAGTTTGTTCTGTGCTGATGCACCAAATCAAATGTTCAAAACAAACCCAAAGAAAAACACAATTAAGGACTGTTTTTTTATATCTTCAGCCTCAAGCTTCATGATCAGTGCTGCCTGAAATTTCAGGTGGAGGTAGTGAATCATGACAAATAAGTCAGTAGGATGAAGAAATAAAGACGGCCACTGATGTAAAGGCCAAGACTTCAACCCTCATTCTGGTCCGCGCACCACCCTTTGGTCTCATGAAATAAACTTGGGGTAAATGAAGCCTTTTGACAATCATTCATTGCAAAGTTTTGGTTTAATGAGTGTAATCACACTAAGAGGTCCCAGCTCCTTGAGACCTGCAGGTCCCCTGCCTGCCAATCAGCAGCCAGTGTTAGTGGTCAGAGGTCAAGGGGATTGCCATGCACAGCTGGTAAAGATTACCAACACAGCACATGTGTGCATTCAGATGCACAAATGCACCATTGTGCAGAATCTCGGCCAAGCATGCATGCTGGAACACATGTTTTGAGTGTTTGCTTCATTGCCAGCATTTATTTAATTGTGATGGGACACCACAGCTGGAAGACTGCCACTGAAGAAATGCCCATAAATAGGACAACAGTTGTTTTAGTGTAGGCTAAAATTACATGAGAACATGCACTTAAAATCGGGACTAAACTAGAAAACACGACTGCACATTTTTATGAGGATTTTATTTATAAATGTGTGAAAGTAAGCACTGGTTATGAGAGGGAGGGAGCCAGAGATTACTGATCTGTAGTTGAGGCAATCAGAGCTGACTGAGGGTGAAGTCTTAGGAATGGTTGAGCTAAGTGGAGCTGTAGGAGCGGGGAGCTAAATTGATCTAGAGTGGGGTAGTTAAGTGAGGTGGTGACTATGGAGAACTCTGGCAAAACACAGTTGGAGCAGGAGTGGTTTAGAGGCAGGGGCCAGGCAGGCCAAAAACAGGAGCAGGAGAGTGGAGGCAAGGTTAGAAAATTGTTCAATAGCAAAAACAAATATACATCACAAGGCTGGAACAAGACAGTTACTGAATCTAAAAGCTAACAATGTGGTGAAATTAGGAGCCAGAATATCTGCTGCAGCAGGCAGACCCCTTGCACACCTGAACTCACTCCTGCAATCAAACAAACACGCAGAGGAAGGACGAGTGAGAAGATGAAGCCGTCCTAAGAGGATGAGGAAGCTGAAGCAGTGGGCCTGACACACAACGCCCGATTTATTTTGGGAATGTGTAATTGATCAGATTTTATTTACAATAATAATTTTAACTTCGATCAACTGTTGAAATGAGGCAGTTGATTATGAAAATGATTATTGTGTCACATGCAGTTTTGCAATAATTGTCTAAATTTGTCTTTCAACACATCCCTTTGCTTCACTTTTGCCCCTCTATAAAAGTACATATTCACAATTAGTGTGTTCAGCTGATTAAATTTCAAGGAAATCCACTTAAAAAGAAAAAAATCTTCTTTTTAAAAGTGTGACAAACCAACTATATGATTCTTATTTTTGCTGTAGTCCAGCAGCCCCAGGCCAAGACTGACACCCTTTTTTCCAGTCTCGGCCTGTCTTGGCCTGAAATACAGTAGCCTTTTAAAAAACAATCTGCAGTAAAACTGGTTATGATTGGCATTCAAGAAGTGTAACCCCAGTGACCACATGTAAACAGTGCCCTGCAGGAAATATTGCTGCATATGCACACCCTGTTACTCACTCAGCTGGCTGGGCCTGTTTGTAGGTCAGAAGGTCTCTAACTGTAGCATTGCTTTGTGTGGAAACACCCAGGGCCAGAAAGTGCAGAGGGAGCATCCAGGGACAGTACCACTGTATCACTTAGTGTTCAACATATGTGCATTGTCTTTCCATTGTCTCAATCTGCAGCATGTATGTGTTCAGCATGCATGAGCACTGTGTGTATTTCTTTGTCCTCACTGAATGAGGCCTCTGTTTTCTATGAGGGTGGAAAGCACGCACGCACCAGAGTGTGCTCGACTATGTATATTGTACCCACGGGGCATGTGACCAGCCCGATCAGACCCTGACACGATCTTCCTCTTCACACACCAGCACACACCCATGTATATGCCATGTATATGCTCATCACACCCACACCCAGCCAACACAAACACATTTCATTTCCTTTTTTGAGTCAGTAAACACTTGAAAAATGCGGCTCCCACACAAAAGATTTTTATATGTAATTTGTGCACACCTGAATGTGAGCAGCTGGTGTGTGTGTGTGTGTGTGTGTGTGTGTGTGTGTGTGTGTGTGTAGGGGGCAATCTAGCTCGTGTGTGTGTGTGTGTGTGTGTGTGTCAGCCAATGCGGACGAAAGAGGCAGAAAATAAACATAGGACGCATGGGGAGTATTGTAATCCCAACTTCCTGTCACAGTCAGCTCCTATTTACAGCCCAACAATGGGCAAGGCACAGCCTGCACGCGCACTCACACACACGAGCATGTGAGCGGGTTATTCGTTTCATTTTTAGTGCTGACATTTGTGTGTGCATGTGGAGTATGTGGCTAATAAAAATGTATGCAGGAAGTGGCCATAGTGGACAGGTCTTTAGCCCTCAGTGTTGGAAAATTGGACTAAAAGTGCAAATACTCTGTATCTTTACCTCTTAATGCCAGCTAGGGATGCGCCAATCCAATTTTTTGTTGTTGAAATATGATACAGATACTTCAGCTGTGAGTATGATTCAATACCTGTATTAATGAGCTATATTCAGGAACCTGTCTTTATGTTTAAGACAACGACTCAACTTGGACATTACTTTTCCTAACTTTATTAAATTAAATATGAAAAGGATAAGTGGAAGAAGATGGATGGATGGTGAGAAATAAATGCATCCAAAAACATACAGTACATTTTATTAGTACAATAATAAATTGGTGGACTTTGGTCTCAGATGCTTTGAGTGTGGAGCTGTTGGTGGTATCAAACTACCTCCCAGGTTAGCTTGATTAATTGAAAACTGCCTCAGACCAATAAGTTTTGGGGTTCAAACCTCCTGTTTGGCTTTTTGTTCAGTTTGCACTTTATTCAGTTTCCTTCTACAGTCCAAAGACATGTATCTTCTGCCACTTTCCAGAGACCTCTGAAGTTGGAACCCCCAAGTGATGTCACTCCTGAGTGCATTCAGATAGTTCAAATAGTAAATACAGCACTTAAAAACACTGCTGCAGCAGGCTCACTGATAGAGCCTGATCAGTGGTCTGTGCATAGCAACACAGAACAGATGAAAAGTTTTTACAATTTTACTACTGTTTATGTTCACTGCAGCCATCTTGGATTGTTAACTCAGGGGTGGTGGGGCTGCTCCAACATTCCCTCTCAGACTGAGGACGAGGAAATTCTGACTTTCAAGTTCACCTGGATTGCACCATCAGGCTAATTAGTCATTCTAACTTGACTGTAAGTGTGTGTGTGTGTGTGTGTGTGTGTGTGTTCTCTGTGATGGTCCAGCGACCTGTCCATGGTGTTCCTGCCTCTCCCCCAGTGACAGCTGGAAAAGGCTGCAAACCAGATTTTTTTTAAGCAGTTAAGAACATGGATGGATAGATGAATGATCTAAAGAACCTCCAGACTTCACCTATGGTCATGAGATCTTGGGAATGACCAAAAGAGTAAGGTCGCAAATACAAGAGGCCAAAATGAGGTTCCTCCGTAGGTTTGCTGGGCTCAGCCTTAGGGTTTCGGTCAGAAATTGAGACGCTGCTCCTCAGTGTCAGCGGGAGCTGAGTGAGGTGGTTCAGATATTTGGGTACTTCCTTTTTGAGGTTTTCCAGGCACACCCAACTGGGAGGAGATCCCAGGGTAGACCCAGGATCCTTTGGGTCTACCCTGGGGTATCCTCTCGCCTGTGACCACCTCGGGATTCCCCAAAAGAAATTAGAAAGTGTTACTGGGGAGAAGAAAGTCTG
The DNA here is from genome assembly GCA_015108635.1 of Andinoacara biseriatus. NCBI lineage: Eukaryota > Metazoa > Chordata > Actinopteri > Cichliformes > Cichlidae > Andinoacara > Andinoacara biseriatus. The sequence continues at coordinate 56,386 of VUQJ01004523.1, forward strand.
GAAAAACCTGCTCAACTACAGCCAGACTTTGGATAAGCAAAAGAACTAGTATAGATGGATGCATGGATGGAGATTCTTAACCAAAAGTTGTAAAAGGCAGATGATAAATAACTGTACTAACTGTATACTCCGCGTCTTCTCTACGATCTTGTGTGGCTGGTAAAGACTTTGTTTTGGTATTTCTTTGTGAAAAATGGTTTCAAACTTGGTTACAGTTCTGTTCTGTTTCTCTGTCCATCCTCTGCTATTTAGTTGCTGCACTCCGGTGTGCGTTTCCATGCTTTGATCATAATGTTTTGGACCCCAGCACGTCAGTGTAATCGCAGCCTTAATCCCTGGCCTAGAATCACTCAAGTGAGTCGATAGAAAGCCTCCCCCTCTGTTCCCCCGAAGGCTTTGCCTAAATCCATGCTTGCACTGATTGTTCAATCTACTCTTTTGGTAGAACAGGGAGTGGGATAAAGCTGCATCTCCTGGATGATACATGCTAGAGTAGGGGCACACATCCCTCCCTGTGTTTGAGTATGTCTGAATGAGATGGCACAGGATATGATAGAATGTGTGTGTGCGCGCGTGCGTGCGTGTGTGTGTGTGTGTGTGTGGAAAGTGCATGTGTGTGTGGCAAGTACGTGTGTGTGTGTGGCAAGTGCGGTGGGCAGCTAAACACAGGCACTCAAAGAATCTCTTTCTTCTCTTTTGAAGTGAGTTCAAATGCTCTTCAAAGACTGTCTGCCTGTATGACGGCGCAGGGGGGTGGGCTCGGAGAAAGACTGGGTGACCATGTGCTCTAAACGCAGCTTTGTTTAGAGCACATGGAAAGTTGTTCTGTTTCCAACCCAGCATTTCAGCTTTAGATGTTTTAGTAGCATCAGAAACTTAAGAGTGAAATTTGAACAATTCTCATTTTAAACCTGTGGAAGACAAAGATGGTGATGGAAGTGTTACTTGAAGGAAGAAAAAAAGCCTTTTGAATCCTTTTTAGGAACAAACCTTTTAAACATTTTACTGTTACCCCCAGCTCATTCAGAACATAATGAAGAAGGTGGACAAATCAATCATTTTCACTAAGTCAAAAATGTATTAATAATAGGTCAAAAAGTCATGTTAAAGCAGTAAATGTGACATTTAACACAACTGCATCAAAAGCCATTTTGTTATAGCTCAACTACAGCTTATGATCTAGATAAAGTTTATTTGTCACATGCACAGTTATGCACAGTACAATGTACAGTGAAATGTTTTGTCACTCAGGTGTAATGGTGCTTTTGTTAGATTTAGCGAAAGAAAAGATTGTGTCTTGAGTTAAAGTAACCCTGCTTGTTAACAGGTGACGAGTTGGGAGTGACTTAAGTGGCTTAAGTGCTTGAGTTGAAGGCAAATGGGTCAATCCATCTGAAATCATCACATTTTAAAAATACTTTCTTTGTATGTGTAGATAATATAATATGATTGCTATGAAATTTTAGCTACATATATCAAATTCAAGCCTTTATTTTTTTTTCTTTTCTTTTTTTTTTTGGAAAAATGGTCCTTTGACCCTCTTATAGCATGAAATCTGAGGCAATGTTTGAATTACTCTGACATTTTTTAATGTATCAGTCCCAAATTATAGACCATAATTCATTTTATGGCAAGAAAGGCCAGTGAAATTTTCCGGCTTTATTTTTAAAAGTTTTCGAAATATTTAAACATTGCCTGAAATTTCAAAGTGTAAAAACACAAGCAACAAAACACAAGCTGGAACTGGTTTGATGGACCATTTTTCAAAAAATTATATCTTGAAAAGTATTTGACATATGAAGCTAAACCAATGATTATCCAAACTTAGAACCATAAACTTTTGAGGCAAATCAGAGATGTTCAAGCAAGAGACCTACAATAATTTGTGATGGAATGATCCAACTAAACTTCTCAGGTTGTTGAAGCTGTTTCACCTCTCATCTGAAAGGCATCTTCAGTCATAAAAACTGATGGAGAGTCCCAGGTATTTAAACTCTAGTCAAGTTGTCACCTTGTAGGTGGTCCTGAGAGTTGTTGACCCACCCTGCCATCATGTGAGTCATTAAGGTCACACAGGCCAAGCTGAGAGTGGGGGTTGAATCTCCTGCAAAGGGATCTTGAGACTTCATTAAGCATAATTTATGATCCCACAAATGTGTTAGTCTGTGTACACATTTTCGTTTGGTCAGTGAGCATAGAGGGGTTTTCACCCACCACAGACATGCTCCCGGGCAGTCATTCAAAATCCCAACTAGGTCTGCCAAATGCTGATTGGTTGACAAGTGACCACGTTTTGTTGTTTTTAACACTTTGTTTTACTTCAGCTCTTGTGATGGTTCCGCTCTTATTCACAGCAGGCTCACAGACCAACAACGGCACAAGCATGAGTGGCTCACAGACTGGTTGTACCACATATTTGTACACTGCCTCCATCTGACAACAGAGCTCTCTGCAGGTAGACAGGCCATCACCGGACTGTCAGCAGACTGCGTATCTGCACTGAACCTTAAATTCC
>VUQJ01004544.1:7671-24941 GCA_015108635.1 Andinoacara biseriatus
ATAAATATTCTGGTGGGGGGAGGGGGGGGGGGGGGGGGGGGGTAATTTCTCAGTTCAAAATCTAAGACGCCGCCTGTGTCAGAGAAAGATTAATAACCTGATCTGATCAGTTATCCACTGAAATGTAGCATTCTAGTTTTAGGGTTGCACATTTGTTACCTCAGCATTGAGGACTCTGTGACCTTTATTGGGTCTGCACGGCTCTGTTCTCAGGTCGGTCTGCCGTCTGTCCACAACGTCCGGTGTTGACCACCACTGCAGTCTTATTTATTTCCCCGAGCTCACACTCAACATCTCAGCGTATAATAAAAAATGTTTATTTCTTCAGTGTTTCCCAACTGAATGAGTTTTTTCAGCCCTGTGACGAAGGTCCAGTTCAGGAATCAGGAAAACTGCAACTGCTGCACCTCCAGTTCTAATAAAACATTTTTTTATTTAATTGCAGTTTCACTTAACAAAGCAGATACATTTTTAGTTATCAGACAGATAAAAGAAATACCAGCAACATGTTTCGATTTCTGCAAAATAAGTTCACACAGTGTAAACTAAATGCAAACTAGTTCTTACATTCACAGTCTTAACTGGACTTGAATCAGGTCTAATTTAAGTGGCTGGATCTGCACCTAACCTGTGGCTCCGTGGTCTGGAGGTTAGCATACATTAGCATACATCCGGTGGGGTTGCACCAGGAAGGTCTGCCTCTAATACTGAAGTCGCTCTCAGGAAAACAGTGGGTGGAGACTGCAGCACCAACAAAGAACTTTTGATCTTGTTGCCTTTCAAAGACTGGACCCGGGTCTGTGACCCACTCGCAGTCCGTTACCATCTTCAGCTCTGGTGCATCAAGAATGTGATAAAATGGCAATAAGATGCAATCAGTCTGAAGTCAGTTTGTGATTGAATGGGGGCATGTTGGCAAGTTGTGATGTATTTGTGATAAGAAAATCACAAATCTGCACATCTGTTGTTGTACCCATAGAAATTCCCACTTACATTGAGATGCAGCCAGAACCTCACAGATCTGAAACTCAGACATCCCTCCAAAGGTGCTCAGCAACCTTGCTTTTTCATATAGGAATATAACGAGAATGCAACCAGTTGGCAACCAGTTGCTTTGTGTTCCCTTCTGCTGAGGGACACACTCAGACCAACTCAGATTGATTACAACTTGCTGGCAGTCTGTCTGCATTTATTAGACAGCAATAATTCACAAATATCATCTGCCTGAGAGTGATTGCAGCCAGGTGCTCCTAATGATGTGGATCCAGTGTTTGGAGGGCACCTTATGTAAAATATAGTCTTTAGGTGCTGTGTAAAGGTTAAAACATGCATTTTACTTCACTAAGCACCGAATGGCAACACGACAGTTTGCACCTTTAAGAAGCCTTGGCTTCCAGTTTGTGTAATTGGGAGCTTAATGATCGGAGCTGTTAATTAAACTTAATAAACTCACTCTGTTATTACTTTCCCCGCGCTCTGCCCTTCTTCTGGGGTTTTTTGTCTCCTTTTGTCCTTCCCTTTCCCCTCTCTTTAGTTCTTTGCAGCTCTCTTAAGCCCTTTTCCTTCCTCTAGAGCAGGCATGTCATTGAGATGGATGTGTACTCATGATTGGCCAGGGAGAAACCAGGGAGCTTGAAAGGCACTGGCTTAGAACAAATTGTGTGTTTGTGTGTGTGCTCATGTGCAGATGGAGCCCTGCAGGACTAACCTGCCAGTGCTGCTCAGTGTCTGTGTTAATCTGTGTTGCTTCTATGGAAGCTGGACGACAGCAACAGCGTAGTGATCGCACAAAGGCTTTTGTCAATGACCTAAATTAATCTTTTTTTTACAGCAGAGTGGGAGCCTGTATCTGAGTAAGAAACCTCTCCGATAGCTCGCTGAGATCAATAAAAACTCCCAATATCTGCTGTTACTTGACCTCAGGTGTGAACTGTGTGTGTCTGTTGGCACGTGTCTGCTTATTTTAATCTTTAGTTTCAGCAGCTCCGGTCCAAAACCGTCTGCACAAAGTGTTAACTCTGCAACAAAAGTAACCGACCTCTGAGTCGTGCACTGATCTGTCGTCACCAGATGTGGAAGTGTTGTGGACAACATGGGTACACCTAATAAAAGTGATGATCAGGACACAGCTGAGCTGTATTAGACTGTTCCCTGACTCTAACATAGCCAAAATCTACTGATGCAGAAAGGACAAGATGTCTTACATTACACAACAAGTAATTTTACACGTAATCATGTCACTACATTAGCCTGCATTTCTGTTGATGACTATTATCCTCTGGCTTAAATTTCCCAGTGCAAAAAGCATCCACAGGCAGCAGACGTGCACGTCTGTGTCTCTGATGCCAAAATGATGGATTATTCTGGGAACAGAAGGAACCTTCAGGAATTAACAACCTGTTTATCTGCAAATGGTGGCTGCAAATATTGGACTTATTTGCATGATAGATGAGCCTGTTCTTGGACTTATTCTGAGAGGATGCTGGTTCAAACCCCCAGACTGGCATGTACTGGAAAAATGGGATTTCCACCCTTGAATCGACTGAAATGGATTGAAAACCATCTGGAATCCAAACCATTGGTGGGAAAAAGCCCCAGAGCACCCTCGGAGTTTGGCATCGGTGTTGGAACATTGTCTCCACGCTGAGTGCACCACTGTGGGCCCTTGAGCAAGGCCCTTAACCCCCCAGTTGCTCCCCGGGTGCTTTCTAGCTGCCCCCTATGGTGTGCAGCCTGCGTGATGGGTCGAATGCAGATGTATGTGGTGACGTTGTTGTTGTTGTTGTTGTTGTTGGGTTTATAGTTTTGCAGAAGGTGAGATGATCTGTGCTGAAGGGCTGTAATGTTATCCTGGCTGCTACACTTATGTAATGGGTCTTGTTCTTCATGCGTTCTTATGCCAAAAATCATTAATCTAAATGCCAATTGTAATATCATTTTATGTGTGAATTCAGGAAGCTTCTCCAGCAGACACATTGCAGATTATCCTAAAGGGCCCGAGCGGCAGTGCAGGCGTGTGTGTGCTCATTCGAACCTTGTCTGGTACAGAGGTGCTGCATTAGGTGGAAAGTAGGACTGAATAAATTGTCAGGATTGTAAAATGAATGCTTGTGCAATTCCTCAAGTGCAGCAGGTTCTGTGGTACAAGTGTTTTAATTGCTTGCATTCATTTTCTCGTATTATACAGATAGATGTAGCGGCGATGTGATTTATAGTATCGCTGCTGCCTCTTGAAATGGAAGCTGAAAGCAGTGGGGAGAGCGTGTGGTGGGTAATGTGGACTCAGCGACAGGGCTGCATCAGACAGGAATAGACGGGCTTATTAGCGCCAAGTGCTTCTGTCATAGTTTACTGCATACACTTAGCCAGTCAAACCCGGCATGAAAAATGTCTGAACCTGCTGCTGTAATCATCTCTGCAGAGGTCTATCATGCCATCCATCAGCCGCTCCAACATTTAAATCTTACTGCAGCACGGGCGACATTACAGTGGATGACAACATGCCCATAAAACCACCAATAACAGCGACACATAAACATTTATAGACTTTGGACCATATTATCTAGTTCAAGTGTTTCCCCACATTACATCTTGTTTGAGGTATCAACAGGTTGTTGAATGCAGAGGTTGACGGTGCATTATCCTTTTACAGCATGGGGGGTGGAGCCTATCCCAGCCACCAGGGTGAGAGGCAGGGCGCACCTGGACAGGTCACCAGTCTGTCGCAGGGCAATTTAGAACCACCAAGTAACCTTTGGACTGTGGGAGAAAGCTGCAGAGAACCCTCACAGACTCAGGGAGAACATGCAAACTCCACCCAGAAAGGCCAAGAACTTTATCTGTCCGGACCTCTAATCTAAATAGGAATAATTGTTACTCCGATTGCAGTAATTTAGATTTGCTGGGAAGGCTCTGTTCTGGGACGTCCTCGCCGCTCCGTATGCATTCATGGATAGCTTAAGATGGGGGAGAGTAACAATGAGACCCTGTCACGAAGAGACCAGGTATCAGTGACAAAGGACGTGGATTAAGTCAGAAATGGTGTTAAAGGTCAAGCAGGAGTGAAGGCAGGTTGCAAAGCAGCTTGCAGAGGCAGCAGCGACTGCATGCAGGATAAAGCAGCCACCAGGATGAGAGAATTGGCTCAATTTTGTATCATGTGTATTTTTCATATCGGCCAGTTTGTTTTTGTGTAAACAAAAATATATTTCCTTCAATTCAAAACCCAAGAAGGAAGAGCGAGTGTAAATGTAGCTGCATCTACAGACATCAGGAGAGCTTCAGAAACCTCTCAAAAATCAAGCACTGTGAAAAACATTTCCACTGTATTGTTTCCCCTTGTTTAATCCTCTTTTTAATGAGCCTTCTTCTCTTAATTGTATGAAATTGCCTCTCAAAACATTAGTAATTAGGAGTAATATTTGGCATTTTTCCATAATAAATTACTTAAAACTTACGAGATAAGAAATTTTTTCTTGAGCCGTTAATCGCCAATGGGCGACTGACTAGTTTGAGCACATTGGAACCTTTGGGAGCTGCGGTGAGGTGGGCGAATCGTGAACTCTTGGCAGGCAGCTCGGGCACTTTCTGCCCATCGTTGTACAAACAGATGCACTGACGGTCAGTAAGGAGCTGACTGGGTTTCTTCCAAGCTTTGTTAAAGCTTCTTGTTTTTGCTGACGGGGCACTCTCTCTGCATTCATCTCCTCAGTTATACAGGCTGGAAGAATCATAGGCAGGAAGTCACCTTGTCAGCAGAGAGATTATAAATGTCATCGTATTTATTTTGCTCCGAGGTCTCATACGACTCAAAGGTGCAGCAAACCGCTGATCAAATCTTGGTGTCATAGATATATTATCTCTATATTGGGTTCTAATTTAATGGGCCTTTCTGAACTGCGGTAGGTACAGCACAGTTATGGTCATGTATTATCTGACTGCTTTGATTGGAACTGGAATCTGAAGTTTCTTAAAAACTTAGTGTGACTCTGGAGCTGATGTGACATCAGCTTGTGAGTCAGTCGGTTCCCCACGTGAAATTTCTGCCATGTGAACCATGATTGAAGGACCATTTTCAGAAGCACCCTAATATATCACCCAGTAGGCCACTCGATGGGAGGGCTGACGGGCAGGAAGGTGTCCCTCCTGGCACATGTTGGGTGGTGCTCTACAACTACAGTTGCATCAGACTGAACACCATCAGAGGATGGTGGGAGAGGGATTCGGGCATCACTCGGCTGCATGTTTGCATATTTCCTGCCACTTCAATATCAGCCCCGGGGTTCCTATATTAACATAAGAGCCACTCGGTCCTCTTTTTAACCCTGTTCTGTATTTGATAGGCTAACAGTGTGCCTCCATACACTATTGAGTGCCTGCTGCAGTGTTGTTGTTTGACGCTGCTCATGGCTCCATTAGGAGCGGTGGAGGCCATGAAAGCTGTCTCAGCTTGATTTATGGGGCATAAATTGACTGTAGCTTTGCAGGATCTTCCTGTTTTCACTCAGCTGGCCCTTTGGCTGCACAGATCTCAGCCGTATCCAGGTGTCTAAAAATGTCCTTTTCAGTACTTCCAAAGCAGAAACCTACATCTTTTAAAATAATCACTAAGGTTTGTAAGGAGGGTGATCGAAAATGTCCACGTTTTCAAAAGCTGCCACTTGATGCTCATTCAGATTCTTCATGTGTGTTTTTATACATGTTTTTATTCGTGGTGGAACTGCCTGCTGGGTCAGTGGCATGTGAGTAAATACAAGTAGATGCAAAGATGCTCCAGGTGGCATGAACAAAGAACAAGATGCTCGAGCGGAAGTCTGCACGATGTGTTGTCATGTGATCTTTGTTCCTGCCCGGTGACGGGACTCATCAAACAGACTCCTTTTCTTGCCTGACGCACATTTTGATCGAGGATGCGACAAAGTCACCTTTAATCTCCCTAAAATTAATACGTCTCTGCCTGTCTTCTCTCTGCAGTACGAGTTCAAGGTGAAAAACATCAAGAAGAAAAAAGTCAACCTGGTGGTGTCTGTGGATGGCGTCAAAGTCACCCTGAGGAAAAAGAAGAAAGTGAGTGAACTTGAATTTAATTGCAAATTAAAAGCATGTTTTGTACTATTTTGTGCTCATTTTTGTGCAGCCTGCATTGATGTCACCTGTATCAAAGACCTTTGAATCTCTTTAACATTCAGAAAGCAGATTAAAATATTTTGGTGTTTGTTTTCATTAAGCAGGCCAATGTAACAAGATTATAATGATAAAAGCTTCCAGTTTAAAGCAACACAAAATGAGTTTTTATAGATGACATATTTATTAAAAAAATGTTTTAGATAAAAGCTTCCTAAGCTCTCATTTGTCAGTGTGGAGTAAATGAAGACATTAAACTCATGGTACACTGATTTCAGCTCAGTTTATGAAATATTACACTTAAAATATCAAAAGCAACCCCTTCGTTTATCTCTGTCTCCACCAATCGCTGGTGTTGCTAATACAGTGGGTCCGTTGTGTGTGTGTGGGGGGGGTGCAGTGAAGTGTCATCAGTCACGTCGATCATCGATGATTCCACGGGGTGATGATCAGATGAGTGGGTTATGGAGCAGATCGTCCTGCAGATGGCAGCTCGCTCTGCACGACAGCTTCCACTGCTGCTCACAGAGAGGTTAAACCTTCAGGTCATAGTTGACTCTGACAGTTTAGGGCCTCTTTTTCCAAGGGAGATGCTGCAGTCGGAGGACAGTAAAGCACTGATGCAAGTGAGTTCTGTGGTTAATCTCTTAACAATTCCCCAATTTAATAAGACAAGCGCAGCTCGTGCATTGTGGTAATTACCAATGAGCACAAAGAGCAGCAGAGCTGCAGAGGGAGTGAGTAATCTACCAACATCACAGGCAAAAAATCTCTAAATGTAAAAGTTGTGTTTGGATACAAAAGTGAGATATTGTGTCAGAAAATGAGGAGGACAGCATGAGTTCTTGGAAGCTGGGAAGTCTCTGGATGAATTGTGGGAGCTTCGATGGATTTATGGAGGGAAAGGCTGCTGTGTTCAACCTCGTTCTGTGTCTAACAGCTGACAGCTGTTGTTGTTGTGCAGAGGAACACAGAACTGTATTTTTGATGGATCCTGACTGATCTGGTCTTTAAAAAAGTTACTGCTGAAAATGCACACTCTCTTCTTTTTCCCTGTATCCATAAAAAATACTGTTCCCTTCCCATCCTTCCATTTTCACTTAGCAAGCTCCCATCAATAGCTGAGGGTGTCTGGGCCCGAGATGTGCTTCTGCACGCTGACTTGTGGCGCTGTCTTTGTGGCTGTTGAGATATCATCTGTAGTTACACAGAACCACAGAACTCTAATGAAGGTGGGTTAGTCACTTTCTGAAAAGCAGTTTCATTTCCTGTATCTTTGAATGCTGCAGAAGGTGATGATCAATCCTCTGTGACAGCATGTAGAAGTGAGAATGGAAGGACTGTGCTGGGGGGGGGAGGTCACAACCATCAACAGAGAGGAAATGAAGCGAGTTAAAGATGAAGAAAACTTGATGACGGCACCAGTTCTGTGATCAACTCCAGCTAATGGAGCGAAAAAGTGGATGAAGATCGATGAACTTAATCTAGTCTTTATCACTTACAACCGGAGGGTCGGTGGTTCGAGTCCCCATCTGGGTGCAAGCTGTCATTGTGTCCCTGGGAAAGACACTTAACCCACATTCCCTCAGTGTGAATGTGTTGGGTGGTGGTCGGAGGGGCCGTAGGTGCGAATTGGCAGCGCTGCTTCCACCAAGTGTGATTTGAGGTGTGAGTGAATAGTGCATGAAACTGTAAAGTGTCTTTGAATACCGTGAAAAGCGCTATATAAGTCGAAGGCATTATTATTATAGGAATGCCGTTATTAACAAGTAGAGTTTTTAACGCTGTCATTCCTGCTGCTAGTGTTCTAGTATTTCAGGGCAACATAAGAAGAATATTTTGGGTGTTGGATTGGTCTGTATACAGCATTGTATTTGTGACTCGATTTCACCCTTCGCCCAGTCACTTGCATGTCCTGACGAATCCTTTACATGTGTTCAAAGGTTTGGTATTAACATTGGTAGGGCCATGAGTCCAGTCGGTTTCCAGGGGGCGGGGCAATCACAGTCGGTGCGGTGCTAATTACACCCATGGAGCAAATATTGGTAGGACATCTCCCTCCTGTCCCTTAGGGTTAGGGTGATATTTCTTTGGAGTTGCAGGTCAGGTTACAGCATAGATTTCCCAATTGATATTTAACGGTAATTAACACATAAAGCATCTGCACAGGCGTAACTGCTGGCAACGCTGCTGAATACTTACGTATGTTACAATGTAGGCAAAGACTCAAGGCTGCAGAATGAATCAGGGCGAAGAGTATACGGAGCGTAATGTGACAAAATCATTTTAATAATCATTTGTTGTCGATTAAACTGTTTCTGTGATCGTTTGGAGGCTAAATCGAAATTGAAATCAAATTTCGATAAATTGCACATTCTCTGAGTGACGAATCACGTTTCTCCATCTGGAGGTCCGATGGATGAGTGTGAGTTTGGTGGTTGGCAGGACAACTTATCTGCCTGCACTGAGCCAAGTGTGAAGTTTGGTGGAGGGGGGGGTTATGGTGTGGGGGTGTTTTTCAGGAGTTGGGCTCGGCCCCTTAGTTCCAGTAAAAGGAGCTCTGAATGCTTCAGCATACCAGGACATTTGGGACAATCTGATGCTCCCAACTCTGTGGGAACAGTTTGGGGATGGCCCCTTCCTGTTCCAACATGGCTGCACACCAGAGCACAAAGCAGCTCCATAAAGACATGGATGAGCCAGTTTGGTGTGGAAGAACTTGACTGTCCTGCACAGAGTCCTGACCTCAGCCTGATAGAACACCTTTGGGATGGATCAGAGACTGTGAGCCAGGCCTTCTCTCCAACATCAGTGTCTGACCTCACAGATGTGCTTCTGGAAGATTGGTCAGAAATTCCCATAAACACCTAAACCTGTGGAAAGACTTCACAGAAGAGCTGAAGCTGAAGCTGGGCCCACATCATATTAAAGCCTCTGGATTAAGAATGGATGTTACTCAGGTTCATATCCATATCGTCTCCATCTTTTACACTGCATGTGGTTTTAGCTGGAGCGACATGATGGTGCACAAACTTCTTAGGTGGTCTGTGCCACACAGCAGATCTTAGTATTTGTCAGGTGATTCAATTGAAATGCTCAAAAAGCACCAATAGCACAATCACCTTCTTTGCAAAGACTGATACAAAATCCTGTGTTGGGACACCTTTCAGTGAAAGAGGCTACACCCCTCACAGTGTCGTTATGAAGGGGGAAGCTGTCCATACAGGACACAAACTCCAACTAGCTGTCCTCTGTCCATCTAAGGACAGACTCCTCGAGATTTAGTGTTTGTCTACAGAATGTCAGCTGATGACCTTGTCCTTTCTCACGACCAGAGGTGGGATTTACAGAGGAGAGTGTGATCCTTCTCCCGATATTAAACCATGAAAGTCAAAGAGCGGATTTACGAGGTTCTGGCAGGATGGCGGTGATCTGCGGGCGTGACGGACACATTATGAACAGCGGCTGCATCGCTGCACTTCTCCTCAGAGCTCCTTAAACAATTTCCCCACAGCTCATTTTTAACCTGCCACACAGCCGTCATCACTTAGCTCCATAATTCCCAAAATTCACGCATAATCAAACAAATTAGCCTTTATGCTAATTTCTTATGACTCAATTATGTTAAAAGCCCAGCTTGAATGACAGTCATAATTACAGCCATAATGCTGGCAGAGATATTACCGGCGAATAATATGGTAATGGATATCAAAGGAGCAAGCTTCATCTGCCGAACAGAGACACTGCTGAGTGGGTTAGCACGAGTAAATAAACTCTGATGTGTTTGCTGATGAGCTGGTTTTTGCTCTACAGCACTGCTGAGACTCCACAGAGGTCAGAGCCACGAGCACACTGATGGATGGAGAGAGACCCAAACGTTTTTGGGGAGTTGACTTGATTTCAGAGGTTTTGAGTGTGAAGTTAAAGAGTTCACAGAGAAGTTCTTCTCTGTGCCGATGACCCCTGACTTTGTTCGATGCTGCTTTCGTTCAAGCATCTGAACCCGAGTGCATCACGTTGAAGCTTTTCTGGTGTTGTAATTATGGTTACTGCATACAGTACTGTGCAAAAGTCTTGAGCCAGGTATGCTTTTCCTGCATTAAGAGTGTGTTTGGGATCATTGTAATGCTGAAAAATGAAATCCAATCAGATTATTTCCAGATGGAATTGATACTGTTCACCTTCTGTTGATAGCTTTTTAGGCCTGCCCTTTCTTCTTTTGTCCTCCACTTTGTAAGTTTCCTCCAACTTTTTAATGACATGCATTTCTTTGGGACTGTGGATGGAAGAAGGAATTCCACAGAAATTTCCCCCCTGATACGGAGGTTCAAACCAGGAACCTTCTGGCTGTGAAGCAACACTGCAAGCAGCTGTAGTTTCATGCCTAAACAGAATGGGAAGAAGAAAAGCAAAAGCAAAAACACTTTGCTTTATTTTAGTATTTTTACAGTAAATACAATGTAACAAACAGAAAAATCTACAATGACACAACATATAAGCTGCAAACTCAGAGCCTGCTGCACGTGCGTCTTGCTTTTCTTAGTCATACTTTTAACCTCTGATTGCATGCATAATGCACTCTGCAGGGCTCATAATAATGCTTTCATATTTTCTGTCACCACATTTTAGTTACTAGTTACTCGTTATACTGTGAATTTAACCATGTCTGCACATCATGTATGAAGAAGGAGAAAAACTCTGGAACTAAATCCCTCGCCTCACTTGTCCAGTGATCTGTGATGTAGTCTGAATGGCCCCTGACATTTAAATGTAAAACATATCATGAGTGTCAAAAGTCTGTCCCCTCTTTTATTTTTAGATGAGTGGTATTTATTGTGTAACTGCAGTTTATCATCACAAATTCTTTTTCCTGCATCCTGTTTTTTTTATTGACCGTCATTAGAAAATAAGAACACAGATTTATTTCCTTCGATTTGACTGATAAATGTGTCTCAAACTCAGCGCTAAATCTTTTTTGCTGCAGTGAAAAGAGAGTCACAAGGTTTTGTTCGAGTGAGGGAACTGTGACTTCCCCCCTACAGCGTGTTATGTAAATACTTACAGAAGTACTTGGTTTAATAAAATAAAGCGTACCGCTGAGATACTTTTTCACTGATCACCACCACTCAGGTGATTAATCATGCCACTAATGTACCTATAATGGATGCAATATTGAAAAGATGATGTTTGAGGAGCGCTGACCTGGAAAAAGCTGGTCGGCTACAGCAGAGTGGATAAAGACCACATTCCAGTTGGTCCCAGACACACTTGTCACGGAGTGAGAGGTTAACTCCACACAGAGTCACACAGGCAACGTGCTTCCTGAGCAGGCTGCAAGTTTATTACATGGACAACATGGAAATACAGACAACTACACAAATCCACACCTACAAAACCACTACTGAACTTAATCCGCACGTCTTTGGACTGCGGGAAGAAGCCAAAATACCCGGAGAACGTGTGAATCTCACAGAACGGTCCAGCCCGATCAGGACGTTTGAACCATAAACCTTCTCGCTGTGACGCAACAGCACAAACAGCTGCACTGTCCTGCATGCACAAGCATGCAAAGTCCGCTGTAAATGTGCACTGTAAGTCATGTGATTGTTAATGGTGGGCGCCAGTTTATTCAAATAGGCGTCCACAGAGTCAGAAATGGTTTCCATATATGCACGAATGTACCTTCGTCCTTTAGGGGTCACCACAGTGGAACATCTGCCTCCATCTCCATCCCCGGAATGATGTATTTACATTAAAAAAAACCAGCATATCCCAAACTATTTACAAATAAATATGTATGAAGCCCCGATAAATATGAATTAAAACCAGTAAATAAATAAATATTTATAATATCATATATCAAACTGCCCTCTACCTCCATGTTCTTACCCTCATGGAACAGTGAAAGATTCCCACAGGAATTCTTTTGCCCGAACTCTGAGAATGGAGAACAGGCAGAGTGGAGTTTGCATGAACGACAGGATTCTCCTGTAGCGCAGCACGAGTCATATTTGAGCAAAAAAAATCAAGCTCACGTTAACATCAATGTGCCTTTTTGTTAATTCACAGGTAAACACGGTGGAAAAGCTCATCATCCCTCCGGCGAACATGTGACTCAGCTGTCAAAACACAATCTGTGTCTTTATTGCACCAATTATCCGCTGGTTAAACGTAACCAGGTACCTCACAGGAAACGTCTGATAAATCTGTGTATTAAAGTTAAAACACAAAATAATAATTCAAAAATCTATTTACATTCATTCATAGACATGCTGGACTGGCTATGATAAAAAAAAAACTACTATCGTTACAGTTCTTTAAAGTAATTGCAGCTTAAATAAAAACCACATCATCTTTTCACCGAAGTCATTCGACTTTATTTGTTACTGAGGCAGTTCTTCTGAACTAAAAACATAAAAGAAATGTAAATGTGCGCGCTTTCCTCTGCGCCTCTGAGGTGTGGTGGTCAGCAAACAGGTCGGCGATCGAGGATTTTATAACTCGCTCTCATTTCAGACTCGCTGGTTTGGAACGGCTGTTAGCAATCTGTAACTTCAGGGGAAAAAATCTTGCCATCCTTCAACATCGAGCATCCTGCCAAGGTATTACAGTCATTATTTCAAGGGGGCCTTGAAAAAGTCACCCATGCTTTCATCTTGCTACACTTGTAACAGTTTCAGAGGCAAGCTTGCATCACTACCAACCTTTAGTTTAAACTTTTATTTGTACATGGACTTGCTTACGCCTTTACTCAGGACTTATGAGCCAAGCCCTTCTGGAAGGAACAGCAGGGTTCTGGGCTTGTTCTACGCAGAGCTCTGCAGACCATCTTAAACATGATGTAGCTGTGTGCTGTCCCCGGGGGGGAGTGTCAAAAACACGTGGAACCACCGGTAACGAGGGCTCCTCTTGTTTGTGGTGGTGCTGTTTTTGGTCCCCTAGTTTAAACCCCACTGCTGAGAAGACCCATGCATGCTGTCGGCTTTTTGGAGGAGTGAACGCACATCTGGACTGGCTGCACACCCAAAAAATTCTTCACGCAAATGTGTAGGGCAACATTGTGTATGGGGAGGGTGTAGGTACTGAACTGACTGTGCCTTTCCAGATCTTTCTTAGACACAAAGAAATCTCAGCCAATCACATCCGTTACTTTTCTTTCCTGTAGGGGAGCAGAGCAGGCATGTCGATCATCCCTGCAGTCATAAGTAAATCTTTTTCCTGCTCCTCTGAATCTTTGGGATTCTGTTCCAGGAAGTTTGATGTACAACCTCCCCTTTGGAATCGGGACAGACAGCAAAAAGAAATCATGAAATTGTGGCAGTTTCTTAAGAGATGACACGATCCAAGAGTTCATGTTGACAAATTAATAAGACATTAAGAGACCTGGACATTAGGATTTCTTAGGGGACTAGTTTTGTGTTTCGTGATGGATTGATTGCATTTAAAAAGGCCTTTATTTACTCCCAGGCTCCTTATCGTTGCGGTCAGAGGTCAACCTGAGCACTGAGCAGCTCCAGCCTTCTTCCACCTCCATTGTGAGTTTCTGTTATACATCAGATCTTCATCTTGGCCAACAAAAGAAAGCACCAAGGGTCTATGATGCTCTATCCCTTAACCGCTGTGTTGATAAAAGCGCTGCCTTTTGTAGGCAAATTGCCGTGCATTGTGATAGATGGATTCTGAGCAACTGCGGAGTAATTGCATATTTTAGGGCCCTCGGATGAATTATCCAGCGCTGATCCGTCATTATAATACTGGAGCTCATGCCGTCATTCGTGGTGAGAAATGTTGCTCGACACTGGTATTTGCACAGCTGCAGGGGGTCATAAATTATTACAGAGGACACATGAACAGGTCTTAAACAAGGTAGCCTCCTCCTTCCTCATGTGTTGTTAAGGAGGCTCTCTTGCTTCCTTTTTCCTGTGTCTCTGGCTTATTTATGCTATGTGTTTTAGGCACCAGTCAACTGACACCATCTTCATGGGAAAAAGGGAATGTGAAATTCACGATAACCATGATAAATTTTTTTTTTGCATGTCTTCTTTTAGAATCCAGGAAAATCCAACATAGACATCTAGGTCTTAATTGTAAAACACGTTTAAATTAGTACATATTTAAAGTGGACCTTTACAGCTCATAGTTTAATTCTTGGACTCTAACAGAGGAGCGCTGCATTAATCAAAGTTGAACAGCCTTTTAATTTGTCCTCAGTTCATCCCCTTCAAAACAAACTGTTTTAGCCCCTCCCACCACCTTTAAGCCAGCCAAACAAAAGCAACAACAGATTTGAACACGGGGTGGGCGGGGCTTCTGTACACAGAGCCAGAGGTGACGTCGTAAAAACCCGCAAGAAGAAAAACTGTCTTCAGTCTGAAATTTTGACCGACCTAATTATTTGAAGCACTGGCCGTATTTAGCAGGCAGCATTGTGAACACAGATCTCACAGGTAATAAGGAAAAAGCATAATAGGTCCACTTTGAACACATTTTCGGAAAACTTGCAATACAAAAAAATTACAGTAATCATTTCGGGAGTGCGGGAGCTAATAGTAAAAATAAAAATATCTAATCATCTGTCGTGCCTCCTCTTCAGAAAATGAAGGGAAAAAAAACAACAAAATAAGACACTAATGTTGTTTATACTTGTGCACTGGTTGCCCAAACAGTGTGCAAGCACTCCTGTTACATCATTAGGAGCTTCTGTTGCTGTGGTGCTGAAATTTTAAAATGTTTCATATTTGATTTAGCAGCCATTTTTGGGCCCGTGAGAGCTCAGAGGCTAAAATGTGCCATCTATGTTGCATTGTGCATATGAAGGCTTGCATTGGATTTTTGCAGTGTGATCTGCTTATAAGAGATAAAGGCATCGAGTTTCTCCATCGATGTTTCGTTTCATCGTGGAACAGTAAAAATGCACATTTCAATTGGAAGTTTTATTCCTTTATTAAATCATGAAAAAGTAAGTACAGGCCAAGGAAACTAATGATTTTTCCAGTATATTTCAGCAAGAAAATGATTGATGAAACAGTGTCTGGTCATAAAAGTGATGCTTCCAAATCTGTAAATATAGAATCAGGATTTCCATTAATCAGGACCTCATTAGAAAATGATAGGAGGGGTGTGACTTACACTGAAGAGTGTGGTTTCATCACATCAGGAGCTAAAGAGCTTTCTGAGGCCGTCAGGAAAAAGGCTGCGGATGCCAAAGAATCTGGTAAAGGATTTAAAAAGATTTGAAACCAATTAATTCCACTGTAAAAAAAAAAAAAAAAATCCTCCAGAAGTGGTGTGAATTTTGAACAAGTGCCAGTTTCTCCAGGTTTTAAAAATGATAAATTCATCTTGAAATTGTTTGATATTCAGAGTTGGGAACATTGGCAGCATTCTTCAACTCTGGCTGTGAAAACGAGTCCTCCGGTAGATCGCCATCACACTGGATGGAAAAACAAGAAATCAGGGAAACATGAGTAAGAATTTACTGCAGAATTACTTTTATTAGTAAATGTGATCAAAACCTAAAGTGTTACACTTTTGCATGTTGAAAGTGTGGTATTGCTTCTGATATTAGTCATCCAGGTGAAGAGGAAAGAAGCTTTTATTGTGTTTTTATTGTCTTCCTTCGAGTGTAAATTTCAGGTAACTATGAACGTGCATGTGCAGATTTGTCATGTAGCAAACAAGTCTTTGCTCTAAATTTAAATACACACATTGGAACTAAAACGATACACTGAATGTGTGTGTGCGCATGTGTTTACGAGGGATGTGTGTAAATTGATGCATGTGTGCAACGCTCCTAATGTCTCTCCGTCTCTCTCAGCGACTTTTCATTCTTGTTGTGAGCAGGATATGGATCACCGCCGCTCGGCGCTCGGCGCTCGGCTGCCGCTGTTCGGTGCCTGATAACTCTGTCCAATTAGATCACAGACGCGGCTCGCGCGCACTGCCTCGGCTCGCCTCTCAGGGTGACAAATATGACAATTACCCAAAGCACCAGGCGCTGCTGTTCATTCCTTATTAGAGAATCAATCAGGGCCGGGCGTGCCGGGCCCCGAGGCTCTGGCACTTCAAGAGCCCCGAGGATGGAGGGCTGGAGGTTATTCTGCATGTTGACTGTAAGTTTTTAAAGAGTTGAAAGCGCTCGTTTTTGTTGCATAAGAGCACATTAATGCGCTTCTCTTTTAGATCCTCAAGCTTTCAATAATGTTCAATAACAGCTGGATGTTACTATCCTGCAAAATTTCTGTCTAATTATTATTTGCTACTATACTGATATTGTTCATATGCAAAATCAATCAATCAATGAAACGCAACAAAGTTGCTAATTAGAAACCAACAGAAGCATGTTCAAAATCATGATGCTTACATGTTCATTAAAATCAGCATGAAAAATCAATATATTTGAAATGTACACCTACTGCTAATTTATTAGGTACACCTGTTCAACTGCTCATTAATGAAAACATCTAATCACCCAAATCACATGGCAGCATCTCAGCATTTCAGCATGTAGACCTGCTGAAGTTCAAACCGAGCATCAAAATGGGAACGAAAGCTTATTTAAGTGACTGAAAGTAGCGAGGTTGTTGGTGCTGCTATGAGCTGATAGGAAGGCAACAGTAACTCATCACAGCCAAGATGGATGCATGGCCTACATGAGTATTGCTGCGATCCAGCAGGAAAATGTCAGAAAGCTCAAATCATCTCACCTGGTTTCTTGAACATGACAGTGAATTCACTGCACCTCCACAATCCCCAGATCTCAATTCAATAGAGCACCTTTGGGATGTGATGGAACTGGAGATTTCCATCATGGATGTTCAGTCAACAAATCTGCACAAACTCTGATGCTCATTTTGCTCATTATGATTGATCATATCAATATGCACCAAAATCGGAGGAACTGAGGAGCTTCCAGCACCTTGTTGCCAAAAAGAATGAAGGTAATTCTGCAGGCCCAGCTCAGTGCTAGTGAAGTGTACTAATAAGAGTTATTTGGAGTCTGCAGCACATACACTAACCCAGATCTTGTTTTGCAAGAATTGCACCATACAGCATATGCACTTCAACACATGCACAGGCTCTCACTGCTCAGTATGAATGCCGCTGGCTGCTGGCCTCATTACTGTTTTTATATCTTAGAATATTTG
>VUQJ01004549.1:17146-27754 GCA_015108635.1 Andinoacara biseriatus
AACCTTTTCTCTCATGTTTCCCAGTTTTAAAACAATTCGGAGACCTACTCTTTTCTTCTCTGTCCAGCTAAGAATCGCTCCATCTCTCTGCCTTTGGATCTGGAGGCTCAGATCAACTCCATGCTGTCCAGTTCGGCTCTGAACTCTCTGTCACTCACAAATTCGAAATTCAAGTC
Organism: Andinoacara biseriatus; assembly: GCA_015108635.1. Lineage (NCBI taxonomy): Eukaryota > Metazoa > Chordata > Actinopteri > Cichliformes > Cichlidae > Andinoacara > Andinoacara biseriatus. Next base: position 17,323 of record VUQJ01004549.1, read on the forward strand.
CGCCTCCCGCAGCATCCGCTCCAGCGCTCCCACCAACCCCTGGGACTACAAGAACATCATAGAGAAGCTGCAGGTACTCAAGACCACACCACAACAAAAACTTTATTTTAAAGTACCCAGTACTGCTCCTTTAATTTGCCTTTGGTGTCTTCCTTTATCCTCCTCAGGACATCATAAACACTCTGGAGGAGCGTCTGAAGCCGCTGGTGAATGCCGAGCTCTCCGTGCTGGTGGACGTCCTCCATCAGCCCGAGCTGCTCTTCCCGGAAGGCACCGACGCCCGACAGCGCTGCGAGTCTGGAGGATTCATTTCCAAGTAAGTCACTCGAGTCTAAAACGTGCTTTGGCAATGACGCCTTCACAGAGGGATGATGGGAAATACGATGTCTGTGTGCTGCGCAGGTTGATCCAGCACACCAAGGCGCTGATGTCTTCAGAGGAGAAGCTGTGTATCAAAGTCCTGAAGACTCTGCAGGAGATGCTCATCAGGACTCTGGACTTTGATGAAAAGGTCAGTTAGTAGTGCTGAGAGTAGCAAATGTCAGTGTTTGAGCTGCACAGTCAGCCTGTGAATCTAAAATATTCTGTGGGGAGATTAGGAGACGGGTCCTGGAGCAGGACAGCAGGACTGCTGGTGGTATATCCGTCTTTGCAGCTGTTTTGCATCTCTCTGTAATTGTTCGGTATCTTTCCGTGGTTGGTTTCTTTTCTTGTCCCACAGTGATGTTTTCGACTGTTTTGTGGCCGTCTCACATCTGTGTGCGTCTCCTGGTTGTGTTGTTTTCTCCGCTGATTTGAGTGTCTTTGGTGGTAAAAGTCTCTCATTTGGGATTTTGTGTGTTTGTGGTCATTTTGTCTCTGGTGGTTTTATGTCAGTCTTTTGTCAGCTGTGGTCTTCCTGGAGATAATCTGAAGTTCTGGAGCAGGACCCCCCATCTGTAAATGACTTCCTGCCCCACAAACCTGTTCTCTGCCAGGCCGGTCTGCAGTCTCTGGCCTCTTTCTTTGCTTTAACTGCAGATTCGAATGGTTCTCTGTTGTTTCAGGGAATCGCACTGCGGAAGGTTTTACTGCAGAACTACTTGTTTCCAAACAAGAAGAACAACTTGAAGAATGACCTGGCTGAACTCGGAGCTGCAGGTAACCTGCTTCACACTGACACTCCGATGACCTGGGGGCCACTGCTGGTCAGTGGAGGGCCACTGTTTTTTTTTAAAATAGATATATAGATATATATAGAGAGATTTTGAGCAGGTGGTCAGAGGTTCGAATCCCCCATGTCCATTAAGGGTAGCCACCTCTTCAGGTAGCCTTCTAGTCGGAACTAGAACCATAGCACTAAAGACTGATGAGGTACAACACAAGTGAGATTGCCCCAGCAGGGGCACTGAGTACCAGGGTTACTTATTTGGAATCCATAGATTCCTTCTTTCCTTCAAGTTTCCGAACAGGAAGTTAGATAAGATCCTACTTTCAGCCCAAATCATGTGCTTTAGATTTGGAACAACAATTAAAAAAACAAAAAAGTTCTTTGTATATGTTTATTTGCATTATAGTAGGTAGTCACCTGTACTTGTGTGTGTCAGGGGCTGAGCAGGAGCGGGACTGGGTGGCGGTGGCAGCAATTCAGTGTCGTCTGGACCGCGAAGGAGGAACGAAGCTGTTCACAGATCTGGTGATGAGCACCAAGAATGATAAGATCTTCCAGGAGAGCATCCAGCTGGCCATCTGTCTGCTGGAGGGAGGAAACACTGAGATACAGGTAACAGGTTATTTGAAGGTGGGGTCAGATATTTCTTGTGATTTTTGTTCATTTAAGCCGCTGTGATAAAGTTACAAGACCAGATCTGTTTAACAAAAAAAAAACAAGAATAGATCTGAGAATCAGATTTCGGTTTATTAGTTTTCTCCTGTGTCAGTAACAGGACCGTGATAAAATAAATTCTCAGCCCAGTTTTGGATCTGGTTGTTCACTGGATTTATACGTTTTCAAGCGTGTTTTGGTCCAGCCTGGTTTTTATGTAACCTGTCCACTTATCCTGCAGAACTCCTTCTACAAACTGATGATGGGCGACAACAAGTCAGAGAAGTTCTTTAAAGTGCTTCATGACAGGATGAAAGAAGCTCAGGCCGACATTAAAGCCACAGTTTCTGTTAATGTTGGAGAGATGACGCACAAGGCCAACGAGAAGGAGCTGGAGAACGGTGGGTCACCTAAGAATAGTTTTATTAGGTCACAACTGTGGAGTCTGATTTTTGCCATTTCAGTGGACATCCATCTTTAACCCGGAAATGACCGGGTTAATGAATTTCAAATATTTGTAATAACATTTTCCTGCTTGTAAAGGCGGCTCCACCACTATGGTACTTCCGGGTACGGGAGGTCACCAAATGTTGGTACCAGGTGCGTCCATTGCTCCAGGCACCGCCGCCCTGCCAGCTCAACCTGCTGCAGAGCAGAAGGAGGTGGAGACAGAGATGGGACCCGCTGTTACCATCATGAAGCCGATCCTGAGGTTCCTACAGCTGCTCTGCGAGAACCACAATCATGATCTACAGGTCAGTTTCTGCCAACTGCTGAACAATCAGGAACTCACAGTTGGGTCTTTTTTAGAGAACATGCAGCATGACAAAAAGTTAATGTCCTACTTAGATCTTAGAAACAAGTGAGAGTTTTTTTATCACCATCTGTTGGAGGCCATTAGAAGTAAAACTATCGGTTTCTTGATGTGAGCATGTATACAGAGAATGTGAGGTTGATGGCTTTTGATGCTGTTTGCAGAACTTCCTGCGTTGCCAGAATAACAAAGCCAACTACAACCTCGTGTGTGAAACTCTTCAGTTCTTGGACATCATGTGTGGTAGCACGACGGGTGGACTGGGCCTGCTGGGCCTGTACATCAACGAATCAAACGTCCACCTCATCATTCAGACCCTGGAAACACTTACAGAGTACTGCCAGGGACCCTGCCAAGAGAACCAGGTACATGAACACACAAGGATGGAGATCATGGTTAACGCTGCTGCTTCATAGTAAGAAGACTCGGTTTGAAGTTGGAAGTTGTATGTTCTCACTGTGCCTGTGAGGGTTTCCTTCCTCCCACACTCCAAAGACACGCTTGTTAGGTTAACTATGCGTAGTTGGTACCAATACCACTGAAATTCATGATTCTTGATGCCAGTTTTAGTACCAACAGATGTGCATTTATACTTTGAACTTCTTAGATATGTTCATCTAAAAAGTTCTTTTGATTCTGGTACCAGACAAAGAACTACTGGTGCCAGCATCAAAAACCAAATACATGTCTTAAAATGAGGGCTCAAAAGCTGCTCCGAGGCAGCGTGAGCTCCAGCCCCACAGATGAAGAGACCTCATGTGGTCCTCCGGTTTTCAGACTTCCGGGATTTACTGCCCACAGCAAGCGCCAGGCCTGTTCCAGACCAGACATTAGTTTTCTCTGTGTTTCAGACGTGCATCGTGACCCACGAGTCCAACGGCATCGACATCATAACAGCTCTGATCCTGAATGACATCAGTCCTCTTTGTCGCTATCGGATTGAGATGGTGCTGCAGCTGAAGGTAACACTGGTTCACCTGCCCATTTACACCACACACAACACACACTGGAAATTCTTACAACTTTTTTATGTTCAAACATATACTTTGGAGGGCAGCGTAGGTAGTGATGAAACACCAATATTTATCAATACTTGCAGTGCAGCTTTGTTTCTAGTCCTTTAAGCCAACATTTCTATGAATATAATTTAAAGTAAAGAGAAATAAAAGTGTGTCTAGAGTAGCTGGCAGATGTTCTGGACACTTTAAATGAGCTCAGACACTTTGATTATTCAAAGTTAAGACGGTTGAATGCAGACTTCAGTCCTCTTGTTTGACCGCTGATTTTCGCCCCGGCTGACAGGACAACGCCTCCAAGCTGCTGCTGGCTCTTATGGAGAGTCGTCACGACAGCGAGAACGCAGAGAGGATTCTGTTAAACCTGCGGCCACGAGAGCTGGTCAGACCCCGAACCACAGAAAGCAGCTGTTAAAGGTCTGATTGAATAGCCAGTAAAAATCTGTGTGTGTGTGTGTGTGTGTGTGTGCATTCTGGCAGATTGAGGTGATAAAGAAGGCCTACAACCAGGAGAGTGAATGTGAAGGGGTGGAGGTGGAGGCATCTCCTCAGGAGGTGGGACACAACATCTACATCCTGGCTCAGCAGGTGACTAAACACAATTTTCTATTGGCTGCCTGATAAAACTAAGATATTCTGTGGTTGGCTCAGTCGTTGGTTTGGGTTGAAATGAAGCTCTTGTTGTTTGTTTGCAGCTGGCGAGACACAACAAAGTCCTGCACAACCTCCTAAAACCTCCAAAGAACTCTAAAGAGGGAGATGAGGGCATCTCCTCCATGGTAAGCATCCATCCATCCATCCATTCATGTTATGATATAATCCCCTAAAACTGGCACCATGCTGCTGTTTGTGTGTCTGCAGCTGAACTTGAACAACCGGCCTCTGTCCCAAATGTTGACGTCCTCAGCTCCAGCTGCTGTGGTGGAGCAGGACCCGCTGGAGTACTACGAGCAGCTGACCGCACAGATAGAGGTAGTACTCAGTTTTTGTGTTTGTCCCATGTGAAGAAAGAATAGCCCATTGAAATTGCACAAAATCACATTTGATCCTTCAGGTAAAAGGTAGTAATGACTGAGCACCTCCACAAAGAAACTCATTTAACAAGCATCTCCATCCTTCTACTGCATAACTGGGTCCTGGTCAGGGTTACAGCAATCGAAGCAGCGGTGCTCCTCCTCGTCCCAGCCACCTCCTCTGGGGGGACGCCAAGACGTCTCCCAGCTAGGTGAGAGGCAGAATCTCTCCTGCATGTCCTGGGGTCTCCTTCCCAGTTGGACCTCACCTGGAAGATGTTCTTCAGGTGTCATTGTCAGATGTGTGAATGACCTCAACTGGCTCCTTTGTGGAGGTGCGCTGGCTTTACTCCGAGCCGATCCGGAATGGCCGAGCTCCTTACTCCATTTCTGAGCTTGAGCCCATTTACCATTTAGAGGAGGCCAGTTTCCACTGCATATATCTGCAAGCCATACTTGGCATTAGAAGCTTGTATTGCCCCATTTAGCTGAAATAACTCCTTTTGGGAATTTTTGGGAATGTAACAGTCCAAGTGAGCCCAAGCTGCTCTCAACCCTTGGGGCAGCAAAAAAAAAATCAAACCACAACATTTGCACCAAAAGGCCTTTTGAAAGAAACATACTCAAAATCAGTTGTTTTATGTTCGCAAACTTAAGTTTTTTTTCCACCTTTTTCGGAAGCTTCTCCTGGAAAAACCTCCCGTGCAGTTCAGGTTTGTGCAGTTATTTTGTGACTGTACTTTGACACCAATGCAGTGCAGCTGATCCTGGGATGAAGTCATGAGGATCAGTAAACCAAGTTAACCAAGACAGTCTGTCCTGGACAACCTGGCAATCATTTGAAATTCAAGCCACTTTTTCAATGCAACTGGTCTCTTTTATTTATCTATGAAATGTGATTTGTTTGAGTTTGTCAGTTCCATCTTTAGGGACCGTTCTAGCGAGGATCAAGTCTTTGCTTTTCTCACATCTGTGTACGACATATTCTCCAAACCCCGCCCAGATTGTTCGCGAGGACCGGAGCATGGAGCAGATTGTGTTTCCTGTTCATCCCATCTGTGAGTTTCTGACAGAGGAGTCAAAGGTCAGAGTGTTCAACACCACCGAGCTGGACGAGCAGGGGTCAAAGGTCACACATTTCTTCGAGCAAACATCCTTCCTGCACGGAGAAATGGAGTGGCAGAAAAAGCTGAGGAGTGAGTATGATACTATGTTCCTGTTATTCATATTCACGTGTGAGCTTTCTCTGCTTCAGGCTCATGTGCTTCGTGCTCCTGCAGGTATGCCGGTGTTGTACTGGTTCTCCAGAAGGATGACTCTGTGGGGAACTTTCTCCTTTAAACTTGCCCTCTTCATCAACCTCATCATCGCTTTCTTCTACCCCTACAACTCCGGACAAGGTACTACTGCCGCTACACACAAGCACAGTGATTTTATTCTTATCTTCACCTGAGGAAAGTGTGGAGGACTGGTTGAGGTGGGGATGCAGCTTTTCAAAAGATCCTCCTCTCCTCTGTAGGAGCGATAGATGACTCTCTGTTACTGATGCTGTTCTGGATCCTGACCGGCCTCTCGGTCCTGGGTTTGTTCTCTCAGCGTTACGGCCTCACACCGCTCACCGTCGCTCTGATCATCAGGTCCATCTACCACCTGGGCATTGGCAACACACTCATACTGCTGGGAACACTCAATGTGAGAAAACGCTTCATTACCAAATCTTTTTGGTTTGCCTTGGTTTGCCCTGCAGAGTGTCACCTGTCTGAAATAAAAGATTGTAGCTGCTTAAAACCCCACTTATTCTGAGTGGCCAGCTTCTGGAAGCCTGCTGAAGGGCCACACAGTCACTGTCACAGGTCACAGTGCTTGTGAGCTGTATTGCCCGTACTTTTAAAAGTGTGTTTACCTCATTTTTGGCCACATATGAATATGAGCATCTAAAATAAGAAAATTGGGATCTCTTTGGTAGCTCCACCATCGGTCTGATCATCTGCTGCACTGCGTATGTTTCGTCTCTTTTCCAGCTGATCAATAAAGTGGTGTTTGTGGTGAGTTTTGTTGGGAACAACGGCACATTTATTATGGGGTACAAGGCCATGGTGATGGATGTGGAGTTCCTCTACCACCTGGCGTACGTCCTGACCTCAACGCTTGGCCTCTTCGTTCACGAGCTCTTCTACAGCATCCTGGTAAACAGCAGACTCGCTGATCCTCTCAGATGTTTGTCCGGTTTCTGTCAGGAAGCAAAAGCTAAATGTCTGCGTTCCTCTTTGTGCAGCTTTTTGACCTGATCTACAGGGAGGAGACTCTGTTGAACGTGATAAACAGCGTGACGCGTAATGGTCGCTCCATCCTGCTCACGGCGCTGCTTGCTCTCATCCTGGTCTACCTCTTCTCCATTGTGGGCTTCCTCTTCCTGAAAGACGACTTCATAATGGAGATCGACCTCCTGCCACAGATCGGTGCAGGTAAATTCACAGCTGTTAAAATTAACCTCCATCCCAAAACCTTCCGACGGCACTAATTCATGCTCGCCCCCTCCTCAGCTTCTGAAAATAATGAAGCCTCTCAGGATTTCCTCAAGTCATGCTCTGCAGACGGAGTGGGCTGCAGTGCAGAGACCAACACCGAAGAGGAAGGTAAGAGAAGCAGCTGGTCACCGACATTAATCGCACGTCTGCAACAAGTATTAAAAAGCACCTGTTTTTTCTTTCTTTTCATATGCAGATGATTCACTTGTGGTCTCTATAAAGTAGAGCTGTAATGCTTTGGTCTGAATTCCTCATTATTGCAGCTCCACAGACCCTCTGTTACACCTGTTCTGAGTCTCAGAGCAGCTGGTTTTGGTGCGGTCTCTTTAAATGTGAATGAGACCTTTCAGGCCCCGCCCCCTCCAGGTCACAGAGCGTTCTACTCCACCCCATTCAGCCATTTTTTTAGTTTGATAGCAGCGATACGATTAGTTCCTGTCAGAGAAACAAGGAGGACTTTCCCACTGATGTGAGGACATTGTGTGGGTTAACACACCCAACAACCGAACGTTTTGACTTGTCTACGTGCAACTTCAGCATTACTGAACTAGACTACAAAATCGCTGCGATAAAAAAATGGAGGATTCACGAGATCGGTTAGCCAGAAGTCCATGAGCTTGTTTAGCAGCTCCACAGCAAATACTGTGACGTAACAGATAAGAAAACGTAACATTGAACAGAGAAAACTGAACAGACTGAAAATTATGATCCAAAAAGAATATAAAGATATCTGTGCAGCACCGGGAGAGAATACATTTACATTTCATGCACTGCTGCACACTCAAAGTACACAACAAAATGTATTTAAGGGCTAAAAAAGTGGATTTTGCAGGATACGTCTCCTTTAAGTTAACTTCTTTGAAATATATTCGTCCAATTTTTTCCACTTATTTGAATCCAACTATGGATGGAGAGGTAAAAAACTCCGACCACATGAATGCTGTTTTGAACTGTCAATCATGCAAAGCTGCAGATCCAAAAATATCATTTGGAGCTGGTAACGAGCTGCATTCAGTTATCACGCAGTGTTAAAATGAAATATTAAATGTTACTGATAACAGTGTGTGTGTGTGTGTGTGTGTGTGTTTCAGAGCCAGCCAACTCTGAACGTGCGTGCGACACTCTGTTGATGTGTATCGTTACTGTGTTGAATCACGGACTGAGGAACGGGGGAGGAGTGGGAGACGTCCTCCGCAAACCATCCAAGAACGTAAGAAACACGTTTAACCTCAATGCTGCTCTCTGAAAGCACAATCTGCATCTTTGGTCAACCTTATCGGACTTTTTATCAAATATCCTGCCATAGAAACATGCAGCTTCCTGTTTAAATATGCATCAACTACAAATCGGACCATAACATTATAGGGTTATGAATGCCAGCTGCTCTGCAGTTTAAGATTTTACGTGATCACTTTTATATTCACATATTTTCTGGTTTGAAACTGACAACTCAAATGCAAGTAATAAATAAGAATAGAGTAAAATAACTTTGAAACAGCTGAAAAACCTGAATGCCTTTCCCGGTTCTGCGTGCAGGAGCCGCTGTTTCCCGCTCGAGTCGTGTACGATCTGCTCTTCTACTTCATCGTCATCATCATCGTCCTTAACTTGATCTTCGGCGTCATCATCGACACGTTTGCAGACTTGAGGAGCGAGAAGCAGAAGAAGGAGGAAATTCTGAAGACGACGTGTTTCATTTGCGGTTTGTAGACGTGTCTCAGTGCGACTGACAAACAAGTCGATCGTTTCAGAACTTTTGTCTTACTGACCGCCGATTTCTGCTGCTGCAGGCCTCGAGAGAGATAAGTTTGACAATAAGACAGTGTCCTTCGAAGAGCACATCAAACTGGAGCACAATATCTGGAACTACCTCTACTTCATCGTTCTGGTGCGCGAGAAAAACAAGACCGACTACACCGGACCGGAGAGCTACGTGGCTCACATGATCAAGGTGTGAAATCTTAAAAAAGGAACTGAGGGCCGCGATTTCAGCTTCACAAACAAACTTTCTTCTCCTGCTGTTTCAGAACAACAACCTGGACTGGTTTCCACGGATGCAGGCCATGTCCCTGGTGGTAACGGACAGCGACGGCGAGCAGAACGAGATGAGGCAGTTACAGGACAAACTGGCTTCAACCATGAAGGTGGTGACGACTCTGACCGCCCAGCTGACAGAGCTCAAGGAGCAGGTATTTACACACCAGGTGGCAGCCTGACTGTCACACAGTCAGACCGACAGCATGTTCATGGTTTAGCTGACTGACTTTGATTGGACAAATTACAGCTAGCTAGTTAAACACCCCTCCCTTTCACTGTTGTTGGCTGCTGCTACAGAAAAACATGCATGAGCAAAGACTTTTGGTAATATACTGTTACATAAATGAGGAGCTAATGATCCCCGTGTGCGTGCAGATGACGGAGCAGAGGAAGAGGAGGCAGAGGATGGGCTTTGTCGACGTCCAGGGCGGAGGAAGCGCTGCGATGCCTCCCAGCGCCGCAGGAGGAAACCATCAGATCTACAAAACATAAAGACCGACTCTGGTCAACACACAGAAAGACTGAATGTTCACTACAAGTTCCACATCTGTAAACCATGCAGCTGGACTGATGGACGCTAAGAGAAACACTAGAACAGAGCTGCAGCTTCACACAGCTTGGACTTCCTTTGATATGCAGCAATATAGACTTTTTGTTCATAAAAAGCAACTTTTTGTCTTGTGTTGAAATGACAAAGATTCAACACACTCCGATCACTTTCTGAAGCTCCCAGCAGCAGCAAATGTTTTTGACATTTTTCTGACATTTGCTCAGATTAGCAGATCGTATTCTTTCAATCCTGCAGCTTCATCCAGGCTCAGACCACAACACAAATTTAGCCCTAAATTTTCCAGCAGCAGCAGCTCTGAAGGATTCGGGTCTCAGTCTGGTTTTCTTCACTGCTTAGATTTTTTAAAAGGTTAAACGCTTTATTTTTCCCTTACAGCAGCATCAGTTTGGGCAGGCGATGTTTTTTTAGAACATTCAAACAGTATTTTTGCTGGAAATTCCCATCCCAAGAAAATCCCTTGTTGCTGCACTTCCAGCCCAAAGCAGCGATTACACTCTGACACATCTGGAGACACCAAAGCTGCCCTTAAAGTCTCCCTGATGAGCAGGTGGATACTCAATAAAGCCCATGCAGACAACAAAAACCAACAGGCATGTGGACACCTGCTCAGACCCCCCCCCCCCCCCCCCCCCCCACCCCCAACCACCAA
>VUQJ01004554.1:15492-28390 GCA_015108635.1 Andinoacara biseriatus
ATTTTGATGTTCAGTTTGAAATCCAGGAGGTTGTCTCTAAAAGCACTGAGTTCCTGCCATCTGATTGACTGGTTAAATATTTGTGTTAAACAGACATATATAATAAACTGTTGGTGACACATGATGCTGTATGTGAGAACATTAAAACAGAAAAAAAACAGATATCAATTAAGTCCCTTTAACTTCAATATGAATGTGTCATTGAAATTATCTTTTATTTAAGAAGCTCTGAAGAAGAAGCCATAAAACATGGAATTCAAGAGTAAAAGCTAATCTAGTAGTTTAAAATTTGTGATAAAACAGCTGTTTCCTGTACTGGAAAATGATGGCCACCTTGGAAAGTTTTGAAAATTCAAGTGGCCAATGAAATATTTCAAGTTAATAGTTCCAGTGGGACAAACAAATTTTGAAGCTTGTATCTGCTAAATAATGGTTACAGGTATCTGTGACCCACAGACCTCTTTTGTACTGCCAACAGGCTGGAAAATTTATTCAGAATTTCTTTTTTTTTTTTTAATTAAAATCTTATTCAATACATTTTCCAGAACATGTGAAACCGTGACACCAGCATCACAGTGGGTTCTTAAAAATATATCAATATGAAAATAAAATATATATATATAATAATTAAGTTATATGTGAAGGTACAGTCTGGCAAACAAAAGACTAAAGTCTACAAAAAGGAATGTGCTCAGATCCTCTTCATGCCTTTAACTAATGACTAAATGTTTCTAATATTAACAGTTCACCAAACTGCATTTATTCCATTCTGTTATCTATGAATATGAGTTTTGTGTTCAGCAACTTTATTAAAGTTTTACCGTCTCAACCGATTGTATTAACTGGCTGAGCAAAGTGCCAAAACCATCGGGTTTATAGAGAAAATAGGCAGGATTAATTCATTTTTCAGAGCGGACTCAAAAGAAGGCAAATGACAGACAAATCTCTGGATTAAATTTGATTTAAAAAAAACAACAAAAATCGGGCTTTTCTTTAAACAACCTTCCCTATTCCTATTGGATAACATAACTATCTCTGCCCCCCTCCTCCCCCCACGACGCATCTGCGTGGACTGTGAGCACCCTATAGACGCACTAACTGATCCTGATTCACCTTCAGTTTGATGTCTGTGGATCAAAAAGGGGCAGACCTCATGTCTGTATTTGAGAGCGTTTTGGAGATGTTATATCAAACGGTTTGGAAAATCGCAGACTACTAAATGGCTGAACTTTCTGAGAGACTTGCAGCAGTGTATCAGCAGAAAAAGTGTGGCGAGGGGAGAGACGAGGATACCGAGCGGAGGGGGGCTCTGCTTTAAAAAGTTAATTACCTTTACAAAAAAGTGTAGCTGTGCTACATTTTTTTTTCTTTAAAGGGGTTTCCTATACAGCCAGCAAAATTTCACCTAAAAGCAGACAACAGGATCGTCCTGCGCTGACGCGGCTGGTCGGCAGGAAGCGGCTGGTGGTGGCGGGGGTCTTGGGGGTCGTTATGGTACTGGTTTTGGTCATCCTGATCCCGGTTCTAGTTAGCTCAGCGGGGACAGCTGCACACTACGAAATGCTCGGTACTTGTAGAATGGTGTGTGACCCATACGGCACCAAATCTCCAACCAGCACCACCACGGCCGACACCGTCCGAGACAACAACCTCATGCAATCTTTACCCACTTTTATTCAAGGTCCGAAAGGAGAGCCTGGTCGTCCGGGTAAGGCAGGGCCAAGGGGGCCGCCGGGTGAGCCGGGACCACCCGGGCCAGCCGGGCCACCTGGAGACAAAGGTGAACCGGGCAGACCTGGTTTACCAGGAGCTCCGGGACCGAGCGCTGCTGCCGGTGCAATTAGCGCGGCCACCTACAGCACCGTGCCCAAAATCGCCTTTTACGCAGGACTGAAAAAACAGCACGAGGGTTACGAAGTACTGAAGTTTGACGATGTGGTGACCAACCTAGGAAACCACTATGATCCGACCACCGGAAAGTTCACATGCTCCATCCCTGGGATTTATTTCTTCGCTTACCATGTCCTGATGCGCGGAGGGGACGGCACTAGCATGTGGGCTGATCTTTGCAAAAACAACCAGGTAACACAAATTGCATGTAGAAGCAAAGATTAAAAACACAGTCTGGTGTTTTCCACAGTTTCCATTCTTAGTTGTGTGGGACTACATTATCTGTCTTTAATTTTGCCACATTTTGTTATGTAAGTTGAAGTCATCCCTGGACTATATATAAGTCAATCGCCAGAAAAATCCTGATATAAAATAAGCTCTTGATGGCAATTAAAGTAACGTAGAAGCAGCATGCTAATAAACAGATAAATAGACATCGCTGTTAACAGTTTATGATGTAATAATCTAACACAAAAACAGTGATAACGGCGAGTCTGTGTTTGATGGTGTAAGTACAGGGCAGTGGTACCTTGAATGGGAATGCATTTCTACAAAATGCAGGGCTGGCCACAGATTCATTGGCCTATAATATTTCTCCCAAAAGTGTGGCAAAATGGGAAAAGTCTTAACTAGACAGCGCAACGGTCAGAGAAACACTGTTTGTACACCTAATCTTTGAACATCGAGCTTCTCTTTTAAATCTTTTAATTGATTAAACAAGAACAGGTGTTTTTCTCACCCAGTAACCACATAAATTTCATTGGTAAAAAGAAAAAAAAACCTTTTATATAATGATATTTAGACAAGTCTCGTATTCAAAATTTCAAACCTAAGCAAAGAAGCCTTCAATTCAACTCTACCAAGTGAAGAGTTCATATTCCAAAGAACGGCCTTTCCTACAGTACTGTGGTATTTGTGCGTTTGAAGCATTTGAGCTGTTCAGATGATGGGAAAAGTATTTTGTTTAAGCTGTAAAAGCACTACAGCATTAATATACTTAACAAAAGAGAATATATACATAATAATAGATTTTGCTGCACTTTGCAGCATTATGGGTTCCAAAGCCACCTCCAGAAAAAAAGGAAGCACGAAAGAAAAAGAAATCTACAATAATAATTTACTTTAAAGTACTTTTTTTAAGGGTAATACAACAATAACAACAATAATAAAAATAATAACAGATTCAATGAACTACAGAGGTTTTTTGCTGCCTCCATCTCATCTGGTATGTGTTTGTTCCATCACGGTGTCCTGCCCTCTTTGCGTCTCTGTAGAGATCAGGCTGTCAGCAGCAGATCTAATCTGTGGGGCAAACCAGTGTTGCAGCAGCGCTCCACCAAGCACATCCCTCCTGCCTGTCAGCCAGCTACTGTAATACTGCTGCAAAGCACAGTGAACACAGCAAACATCTTTGGGATTAAAGCAGCAGAACTGCACACCATAAAAAATCAAATACTGAAATACATGTTTCAATTAGGGCTCCTGCTATTGGGATTTTATAAAAATAAACAAGACCTGCTGAGAGTTATGATCATTGCTAAAATAACTTGTAAAACAGATTAATTTTGGGAAATTAAATCAATATTAAAGCAATTCTGTCCCTAGAATTTAGTATTCAATCAGTATTTTAGACTGAAAAGCAAATTCTGAGGAGACCATTCAAAAACTTGAACATAATTTATCATCAAAATGTAAAATGGACCATTCGAATGAGTAATTTTTAGTAACTTGCAACTATGTGTGTTATTTGTAGACTGCGTAAAATGTAGACTGTAAAGGTGAAGGTCTGCGGTCCTTCGTTTTAAATAAAGGTGTGTCTGTCTTTGCCTTGATTTGCTGGCTCCATCCACCTAAACGCTCAAATATAATTCAATACATACTGGAGAAACCACTACACATTTTAAACAGCAAATATAGAAAAACAGACTGGAGCTTTATGATGTCCTTAATAAGTTTTGTCGCATTATGTGCACTTATCCTTTTCTGAGTTTGAAGTTGTTGTTTTTTTTACATTTATGTTCACTATATATGCCTGTTAACCTACAGTACACAATCAGTTAATTTAGCAGAAACCAGACTGCAGGTATCTCCTGTAAAAGGAGGTTGAAAATGTAAGTATGCGCACAGTGTAACAATTCAGTTCAATCTTATATCACGTTTCATACAGAGAGAGAGAGAGAGAGAGAGAGAGGGAGGTCTTTTGTTATATTATTTGTTTTTTTTAAATAAATTTTTCAAAATTGCGTATCCAATTTAGGGTGGCCAGGGTGCTGGAAACTATCCCAGCTGTCATAAGGCAAATGGTGGGATACACCCTGGACAGGGTGCTAGTTTTTCACAGGGCCAAAACAAAGACACAATCATCTGCTCAAATTTACACCTAGAGGAAAGACTCACCTATTAACCCAACATGCATGTCTTTGGACTGTGTGAGAAAGCAGGGGTACCCTGAGAGAACTCATGCAGGCACAGGCAAAACATGCAACACAGAAAGGCCCCCAGGTGTCCAGTGGATTTGAGCCCAGATCCTTCTGGGTGTCAATCACTGCATCACCTCCCAAATTTAGATAGATGTTGAATGTTTTAATCGTTCAAAATTGTGCATTTTTTACTTTATTAAATGAGAACTCAAAGGGCTTCTTACTACAAGTAATATTGGAAAAACCTTCATATACTGTAGTGCTTTTATTCCTTCAAAAATCTTTTTTAATTATCATGCCACGCCAATGGAAGCATTGAGAGCAGCTTGGGGTGCTGTGTGGAGGCCTTTCAACAAGCAGCTGAAGGAGCCAGGGACCGAATGACCAACTTTACAATTATTAGAGGACCTGTTCCTCCTTCTGAGCCATAGCTGCTCCAAAAACAACTTCACAAAAAAAAAAAAAGCTGACAAATAACCTTCTCGTGTAAGGTGACAGGGACTAACCACTGCAGTATCCTGCTGGCCCCACTACTTTATAATTCTTAGCTTAAATATACAAATGTACAAATACCTCTTATTATACAACACAAACAAACTGTGCATATGTACTTTAACACAACAAAGCCACACCTGTATGGTTAAAGTAATACTAAAGAGACTAAATGCACATGATTATAATTCATAATCATAGTAATTGTGGTTAAAAGAAACCAACACTGACTTTTAGAGGACAGGATGTTAGCAGTGAGCTGCTGTTATGTGGTGCTTTGCTGAAACAAACCATCCGCCATGATTCTTTCCCTTAGGAGCATAAAACATTTCTATATGTTTTTGATTTATAAAATATTTGTATTGTTATTTGTGTTCAAATGTATGCTCCATGTGGAATTCATATGATATTTTGTTAGTTTTCTAGACTAATGAATACTTTATTTGTATTTATACTCCAACGCTTTAGTGCTTCAAAACAACAAACAAACAAACAAAAAACACTGCATGCCTGAACTGGGGCATGTTGTGTTGAAGCAATTTTTTTCCCAAGTGCATAAGTTTTGTGGTGCTCTAATGATATCACGCTATCATACAATGCCCACCTTTGTTCTCACCACAGCCATCACATCAAGATTAAGATTTTAATGGATTCTTTCTTCAGCTATGCTCCCTCAATTTACCAAGTTTTGTAAAACTGCAAAAGTTTGATGTACACACTACCATGAAGTGTGGTATATTTCCTGTTAGTATAGAGTAGAATACAACAGAATTGAATACAATAGACTGCCTTTATTGTCATTATACAGAATGTACAATGAGATTGTATACTCTTTCAGAGTGGAGGGTCTCGTTGCCATCACCCTGATCTTTGGCTCCCTCCACAGATTCTCAGTTGGATTCAAGTCAGGACTCTGGCTGGGCCACTGCAAAATTTTAACGTTTTTGTCCGCTAACCATTTATTCACCACTTTTGCTGTGTGTTTTGGGTCATTGTCGTGCTGAAATGTCCACTGGTGCCCAAGGCCACGTTTCTCTGCAGACTGCCTGACTTTGCTTTTGAGAATCTTGAGGTATTGCTTGTTTTTCATGGTGATGTTTAATGTGATTTCCCTGGTCCACTGGCTGAAAAACACCCCCAAATCATTAGGTTCCCAGCACCATGTTTCACAGTGGGGATGGTGTTTTTAGGGTTGAAGGCTTCTCCTTTTTTTAAATACCAAATGATGGATTTGTCATTGTGGCCAAACAATTAATCTTTTGTTTCATATGACCATAAAACAGAAGACCAGAAGTTTTTTCTTTGTCCAGCTGAGCATGTGCAAAGGCCAAGCGGGCTTTTGTGTGCCTTTTCTGGAGAAGCGGCGTCCTCCATAGTCTGTGTGAAACCCGGCAGTGTGCAGTGTCCATTGGACTGTCTGCCTTTAGACGTTGCCACCAGCAGAGCCCAGATTCACCAGGATGGCCATGGTGGTGATACTTGGATTCTTTTTCACCTCTCTCACTATCCTTCTGGCCAGCACAGGTGTCACTTTTGGCTTCCGACCCCATCCTCTGAGATTTTCCACAGTGCGCTTGTATTTTTGAATACTTTGCACTGTAGCCGCTGGAACTGGAAAACATTTAGATATGGCCTTATATCCCTTTCCTGACTTGTGAGCAGCCACAATGTGCAGCCGCAGGTCCTTACTGAGCTCCTTTGCCTTATCCATTACTGTCTACAAACCAACTGCGGAGAGCTGCTGTTTTTCACCTGTTGAGTTGATTAAAACAGCTGCTCCCAATGAATAGGATGCTTTAGAACAGCTTGGACTATTTGAAATGGTATAGGACTTTGGATTTTCCCATGGACTGTGACTGTTTGCAAAGGGTATGAATAATTTTGGACATTCTACTTTTTCTTCAAATGTAAATAAAAGCTGGGAAATACTTTTCCCCATAATGATGCCTCTTGTACTTCTTCTTATCTTCTGGGAGATGCCTGTGTCATTTCTGGTCAACAAAAAAATGCTGTTTGTATAACAATAATTTTAAGTCAAAAATTGGAAGGTTTTGTCTCACAGTCTCTGCTTCATCCCAGAGGTGTTCTGTCAGTATGAGGTCAGAATTTTGTGCAGGCCAGTCATGTTCTTGCACACCAAACTCACTCATCCACATCTTTTTGGATCTTGTGTTGTACACTATTATGGTGGAACAGGAAGGGGTCATCTCCAAACTGAAGACAGGATGTTAAGAGTTCCTTTTACTGGAACTAAGGCGCCAAGCTCAACTCCTGAAAAACAACCCCACAGCATAATCCCCACTCCACGAAACTTTACACTTGGCACCATGCAGTCAGACAGGTACTGAACTACCAAACCTAGACTCATCCATCAGATTGCAGATGGAGAATTATGATTTGTCATTCCAGATATCACATCTCCACTGGTCTAGAGTTCCGTGACGCTGTGCTTTACCCCACTGCATCTGACACTTTGCATTGTGTTTGAGACTTAAAGTTTGGATGCAGCTGCTCGACCACGGAAACCCATTCCATGAAGCTCTCTACGCACTATTCTTGAACTAATCAAAGGCCACATGAAGATTGGAGGTCTGTAGTGATTGACTCTGCAGAAAGTTGGTGAGCTGTGCACACTAAGCGCCTCAGCATCCGCTGACCCCACCCTGTGATTTTATGTGGCCCACCACTTCATGGCTGAGTTGCTGTCATTCCCAACCACTTCCACTTTCTTATAATACCACTAACAGCTGACTGTGTAATATTTAGCAGTGAGGAATTTTCATAACAGGACATGTTGTATAAGCGCTTTGAGTGCTCAGTCAGAGTAGAAAAGCGCTATATAAGAACTAGTCCATTTACCATTTACCATGTTGCTCAGGTGGCATCCTATCACGGTACCACACCAGAATTCAGTAAGCTCCTGGGAGACACATTTTTCCACAATTGTATGTAGAAGCAGTCGGCATGCCTAGGTGCTTGATTTTATACACCAGTGGCCATGGAAGTGATTGGAACACCTCAATTCAATGATTTGGATGGGTGAAAGAATAGATGTCCATTAGGGAGGGGGGAGGGCAGCCTTGACTGCCCTCTGAAGCCTCCCCTTCTGCCTCAGTGTAGCTGCTGTGCCACTATGTGAACAGTGTGTACTGTAGATAGACTAAGTAAAACCAGAGTTATGATAAATAATTTACTCCATGCTTTTTCCTGATGTGTCCTGATGTTTGATGCACATCTGGTGCAGGAAGAAATGGTAAAAAAAACAGCTATTTGTTAGCAGAACTTGCTTGTGAGCAAAAAACAAACAAATAAACAAACCAACATCCCTTTTCCTATTGGTGGAAAAATGCACCACGTCAACCAATCAAAAAATTATATGGCAATGTGTGGCATTTGGTTGCTAGGGAACAGGTGAAAGAGAGATTGGGTGAAAGAGAGAGAGTGATTTTTAAGGCAAGTTTTGAAATTTGAGAGATTTTATAGATTTTAGCATGTTTGGAATACATATTTAGTGTGTAGTGTAGTGTGTTCAGTGTGTTGTGTAGTCATGGACAATGCAGATGCTAGCCAATAAGCCAGCAAAGGCAGACGCAAATGTAAAAGCTGTCTCCAGGTGTACAGCAGGAGGAGTGACACTGTGATGGGCCCCTCCGTCCTGTGGTGAACAGGCAGTGCTTTTTGGAGTTGCACAAATAGTTTGCATAGCATCTTATTGTGACACCTGATTGATCTGTAAATAGCTATATAAAAATACCTGAGACATTGCCTGCATTTTAAATAGTTATATATATCTTTGTCATTTGCTAAATTTGTACATACGTTTTTGAAAATTTCAACTTATGTATACAACTTATATATTTGTATTTTGTTAGAAAAATTTCTTCAAACGTATTTGTGGTTTTCACAGTTAACAAAAGTCTAACTTATTTTTAATCAAATTTTATGTGTGATTTTAGGTCCCATGTGTTAAGGCAGTATGTCAATCAAACAAACAAACAACAAACAAACAAACAAACAAGCAAACAACAAACTATACAAACACAGTTGTGAGGTAAGATCAGAAATAATCAGAAACAGCCAATTATACCCTAGACTCCACATACGGCAAAATGGGATTCATGTGATATTTGGCACACAGTTATTTAGGGCTAGTGCCAAACTGAATGCCATCTGGATCCAATCCAGATTCTGGATTTGCAGGCTACTTGAATTTAAGATGGAAAACTCAGTTTAACAGATGTTTTTTGCATATCTCAGCTGAAAAGGGTAAAATGGTGAAGGGGTGATATCTCAGCTGAAAGGGTGGATTACGCCATCA
Organism: Andinoacara biseriatus; assembly: GCA_015108635.1. Taxonomy (NCBI): domain Eukaryota; kingdom Metazoa; phylum Chordata; class Actinopteri; order Cichliformes; family Cichlidae; genus Andinoacara; species Andinoacara biseriatus. The sequence continues at coordinate 24,613 of VUQJ01004554.1, forward strand.
TCTATCTCCTGCACTGAAATATGACCCACCTGGAAAAGCCTGGAAGCACTGTGAGGATCATGTTCTTTGATTTCTCCAGTGCTTTCAACACCATCCAGCCAGGACTAAAGAGAGACAAGCTGGAGCTGTCAGGAGTGGACCACCACATGTCCCAGTGGATACTGGACTACCTCACTGACCGCCCACAGTACGCGAGGACACAGGGCGGTGTCTCTGACAGGCTGGTCAGCAGTACGGGGGCCCCACAGGGAACTGAACTGCCACCGTTCCTGTTCACCCTCTACACTGCAGACTTCTCCATCAACTCCCCACTCTGCCATCTGCATAAGTTCTCTGACGACTCTGCCATAGTTGGTCTAATCGCAGGTGAGGATGACTCAGAGTACAGCCAGTGGACTCAGGACTTTGTGGACTGGAGCCACCTTCTGATCAACGCTGCGAAAACCAAGGAGCTGGTGGTGGATTTCCGCTGGCACAGACCCGCCACATCGACACCAGTGAACATCCAGGGAGTGGACATTGAGTTAGTGGACTGTTATAAGTACCTGGGTGTTCACCTGAAGGCTGAGGTCTTTTGGGGTACAGGGGGTGCCCCTGAAGACCTTCTACGACTGTGGTAGCATCAGCCATCTTCTATGCTGTTGTATGTTGGAGCAGCAGCTTATCTACTGCTGAGAGGAAGCGGATAGACAAGCTCATCAGGAAAGCCAGCTCTTTCCTGGGATGTCCTCTTGACCCAGTGCAGGTGGTGGGAGACAGAAAGACTCTTGCTAAAATAACATCACTAATGGACAATGTCCCCCATGCATGAAGCTGTTGCTGAGCTGGAGAGCTCCTTCAGTGACAGACTGCTGCACCCTAAATGCACAAAGGAGCCGCAGATCCTTCCTCCCAGCAGCTGTAATAACTGTATAACCATCATTACGCCCAACAAAATCACAATCAATAGTATGTACATATTTTATGGTAATATATATTGTATTGTAGTCTGTCCTGTTCAAGATTCAACACACAGGCACATCATGTACATTTTGAAGTGAACCCATAATTGGGTTATATTCATGTAAAGTATATTATTATTATTATTATTATTATTATTATTATTATTAGCCTTGTTTTTATATATTTTTGTCAACAATATGAATTTTTATATCTGTGGCTGCTGTTACACCTAAGTTTCCCTTTTGCACGACAATAAAGGCTGTTTCTTCGTCTTCCTCTTCTTAAAAAAAGACAAATCTTCCTCATTTGTTGCAGTAAGAAGCATGTAAGATTGCACTGGGATATAATCTGGATACATGCATATATGACACAACTTGTGACTATCAATCCAGTCACTCAGTTCCCCTACTATCGCCCACCCTAAAAATTGCATATTTTCTCATTATAAGAGGTAAAATAAAATAGTGTTATCTTGACACTCTACTGAAAACCTTCTAAAAAGCTTTAATAAATCAATATTTATTTATTTTGACAAAATTTTCACTTTCAAACCTTGCTGAAGAATCTTATCAGTAATGGGAACTGCAATTCCCAATAAGAGTCCAGTTAATTCAACTGGAAAGCTAAGCTCATAAAGCTCAGAACAAGGGTCTTCTAACTACACATGGAGAAATATTTAAATGTGACCTGCTCTTTTCTCGATCAAAATAAACTCGAGTATCCGCAAAACAAAATCAACTTAGGGAAGTAAGTTGTGGACTGCCATTTTGGAACAGACTGCCATTTACAGGATATACATTATATAGAATTCTATAAATTTATGTAGTGCTTTTCTCGTGTTACAGCGTAGTCTAAAACACAATGTTTGAACTGTGAATTTAACCCAGTATCCATGTAAAACAGTAAGTGTGAGTGCGATATAAGCTCTGGGGAGGTGTGACTATGCTGTGGTGATGTGATGCCAATCTCAGCAGTACTGAACATGGTGGCCTGTTGATTGTAAAATGTGTGTTATTATTATATATTTTTGACCTTTATTTTACCAGGTAAAATGTTTGAGAACCAGTTCTCATTCACAAACATGACCTGGCCAAGAGGCCCCGATAGAAATAGGTCCACAACACATTTTCTCCACCAGCTTATTTATAGACAGCCGTAAAGGTATTAAAAACTATACACTGGCTTTAATTCTACTAACTTCAACACTCTGGAGTACAGTGACAAAGACCTGGACAGTTTTTAGCTTTATATTGATGAGTGTTTCCAGCGAGTTGTCATGGACTAGACGCCAACTCCCTCCAGTAGCGAAGGCACTTCGTCCACAAGAAGGAACCACCCTGAAGTCCCTCCTGAAGCACCTCTTATACTTACCAGCAACACGGTGGACATTTTGGAGTCATAGAAACTGTTATCAAGCATCAGGCCTGCAGGATGAAAAAAATCCTAGTGTTTCCAGGAATACCGGAGAAGGCAGTAACAACGGTGAAAGAATTTATACAGATTCACCTGAAACTCCCGGAGGACACAGTAAAATCCATCAGCTTCCATTGTGTCCAATGTTTATGAGGGATGTGACCAGAAGGATGCAGACCCAGATGAGCTGTGCCCAAATCTGAACACTTTAAGCAAAAAGAACTGGTGAAGAGGGAGTTGACAGGAACTGACTTCAGCATCAACAACCAGTTTCCCAGTGAGATCAGACATAAGGTCCTGATCCCGACTCAGAAAAAGTTCATCCAAGGACACCCCCGAGCTGCCATTGCCAGATAACCACTCCATGGCTGTACTGATCTACCAACAGATGACCTGTATCCATGTGAATGTCTTTTGAGGATGCTTTCTTTTAACTTCCCTTTTACTATCCTTTTTTCATTCTTGTTGCTCTTGTTGTTTTAGGTTGCTTTGGAATTTTTATTTTTATTTTTTTTGGTGTCTGTTTTATTTCACTTACATCAATTTTCATATCTTTCCTCTTCTCTTTCTGCAATTCCATTTTATTTATATAACCACTTCACAACAAACAGTCACCTCAAGATGCATTATATTGTAAGATAAAGACCCTACAATAATTAGAGAGAAAACCCAACAGTCAACACGACGCACTATGAGCAAGCACTTGGCGACAGTGGGAAGGAAAAACTCCCTTTAAATAGGAAGAAACCTTCACTGAACCAGGCTCAGGGAGGGGCAGCCATCTGCTGTGACCAGTTGGGGCTGAGGGACTTTGCACTAGTCATTATGTTTGCTTTACCTTCAATACTGTGTTTTTCTACACAAACATACAGCACAGACATACACAGGCATAGTGGACGTCCAGGGTCTCCTGCCTTGTCTGCCTCTGGCTTCCGGGGGCATTGTTGGAGCTTTTCACTCTCATTAATAAGTACATTGCATGATAAAGACAAAGATTGTTGGTTTGTGTATCCATTTTGCTTTTTGTTTTGTTTTTTCGGGTATTTGTATTTGGTAAATATTTTCTCTTATTTTTTGCCCTTTTTCTTTTTTCTGTCATTTTTTCCTTTCTACCTGCCAGCTCTGGTATCGCTTTTCATACATTTATAAATGTGAATAATAAAACAATTAAATAAATATCAGAAAAAGATAAACATTAACAAGTGGAGCCTATAGAGAGTTTATAGAGCTTGTTTTAGAAAAGCAACAATGCATTCAGATCATGATTCTGATTGCAAAGGCTGTTAGGAGTAGATATTGCGTTGTAGTAGCAGATACTGCAGGAGAAGTAGTAGCAGTAATCATTCATAGAACAAAGCACAGCCACAGTCATTGGCAATGATAGAACAATCTGCTCCAAACTCCATATGCTAAATAAAGGGTC
>VUQJ01004558.1:13196-23867 GCA_015108635.1 Andinoacara biseriatus
GCATGCACGCTTGACACCAGGAAATGCTCCTCATGAGACAACAGGTGGTGTTCTGGCAGATTTCTTCCCAGGTCTGGGCCAGGGCATCACTGATCTCCTGGACAGTCTGAGGTGCAACCTGGTGAAGTTGGATGGACTTAAACACAATGTCCCAGAGGTGTTCTATCGGATTTAGGTCAGGCAACTGACTGGGGGTCACCAATGGTGTCAGTTCTTTCATCCTCTAGGAACTGCCTCTATACTCTTGTTGCATGAGGGCAGCCATTGTTGTGCACCAGGAGGAACCCAGGACCCACTGCACCAGCATAGGGACAATGGGTCCCGATACCTAATGGCAGTCAGAGTGCCATTACCTAGCCTGTAGAGGTCTGCACGTCCCTCCCTCCCACCATCACTGACCCGCTAGAGGAAGTCAGTCTCTCAGGCCACTCTTATAATGTCTGTTTCTGATTGTTTGGGCAGAGACATTCACAGTGATTCTGTAGGGCTCTGTCAATGCTTATCCTGCTGCTCCTTGCAAAAAAGGAGCAGATTCTGTTCCTGCTGATTTGTTAAGGACCTTCCACAGCCCTGTTCAGCTCTCCTAGACTAACTGCCTGTGTCCTGGACATGCTCCATACTCATGAGACTGTGCTGGGAGACACAGTAAACGTTCTTGCAATGGCATGTATTGATGTGCCATGGAGGAGTTGTACTACCTGTGCAACCTCTGTAGGGTCCTGGTATCACCTCACGCTATCAGTAGTGACCCTGACCCTAGCCAAATGCAAAGCAAGTGAAAAAACTGTCATAAAAGAAGGACTTTAACTTTAACCTGTACCGTGCAGGGATTTTCCTGTTTCAGCTCTCAGATGTGTGTGAAAAAAGTAAAAATGGTCCATTTACCATTTACCTTCCATCTAACATCTAAGCTTAACTTTGTTCTTGGTATGATAGTTTTATAGTTCTTACTACAAAACAAGGATCATACTGAAGACATTGTGTGCAGCTGGATGGAAAAATTATAGCAGTTCTGTGTTGGGCCTTTACACCTGACACAGAGCCTCGTGCAGCTGTTTGCACCCAGTGTGACATAATGTTCCTGCAGTGTGTTGTGCCAGGGCTGCCGTGTGCGTCAGAGCAGGGCCTGACATTTGTCCCTTCATTCAGCCACAAGGTATTTTCAGTGTTGTTGACTATCTCAAAGGTAATGCTCCGCTGCAACATGAATTGTTGTCCACTCGTCCATTAGATGCTGGTTCACATAAATATGTGAGAGCAGGCATAATCTGACATTATAAATGGAACTACTCGTTTGGTACAGTTATATAAAAAGGAGATTAAGCAGTAGACACCCTCGTATTTAGTATAATTGGAAACAAGAAGCTTGAATGATAATTTGAAATCTGTTCACCTCACAGGGAAATGATTGCAAAGGTTTTACTATCGAGAACGACATTAAGTGAACTTTGATTAAAGCACCATGTTTCCAAAATCCAGGGCAAAAAATGCAGTTACGTGTGAGTAAACAAAGCATGCAGAATTCTGCCAACAGGGGGGAAAAATCTGCAGAGATTTGATGATCCCGCAGGATGTTCCATTAGAGAAACACTGTGTTCTCTCAAATGAGCGACCTGCATCCTACCCTGATGGCAGCAAATATTTTGTCTGTGAAGAATCAGACTTTTTCTTACAAAGCAATACTTTCCCATTTAGGAATGAATCTTCCTAACTTTGGCAGCAATCCTTAATATCTGAGGATGAAATTAAAGTAAACCAAACTTCTCCTATGAAAGCGAAACTGTGACCAATAATGTTTAAAAGCGGTTTTGAACTAGTCACCTGAGCCACAACAGCTTCAACAGACTTGAATCTTGTGTAGTAGCGGTAGTCAGCATGAAATTGGAGGAGGCAGGTGGTCTTCGACTCATCCACTGTTCTCCTTGCCCGGCTCACTGGTGCCTCCTGCAGATTAAAATGCAAGGACATGAGGCGGTAAAACAAAATGATGGGAGGTGGATTTGAACCGTAATATAGTGTGTAGCAGCCTTTCACTAGAAAGTACTTAAAATTTAGATCAGATTTAGGAAAAATCATCAAAAAGGGGAGAAAACCACACATGAGATCAAAAAAAATTACAGCAGTTCAAACCAAGACTTTTTGAAGGCAAATGTTGATGTAGTGCTGGTACTCATGGCCTAGTGGAAGTGGGTACAGGTTGTAGCAGGAACACAACTTGGATGCTTAACTGGGAAAAACATCTGTTCAGACCATCTCATGACCAAACAGTGGAAGTGATCTCTGACAGGAGGTATGTTGTTAAAAATGGATTCATACCAATGTCCCAACATCCACTGTTGACAATAGACTTTGAGACCACCACCCTCTTGGTCAAAGGTTAATAATTTTCAGCATGCCCAAGGGGGGAATTAGAGTAATTCATATAGCAGATGTTTATAACAGCTGGTTATATCATTTTAAAGCCAAGGTCATCTGTAAAGAGACCGCTCAGCTCGGCTGGTCACTGTGCTACTGTGATGACAGCCTTCTGGAGTTCTGGAGCAGTAATTTACTTTTGGTGACTCAAGAGGCCCAATAACAGTGAATGAATGGTCAGTTATAAAAGATGAAAATCAGACACGAGTTAATTTCTTCCACAAACATTTATGGGTTTGGCTATAAATAAAGATTACAAAGGAGGAAAGTTTGAGAGCGCTGACAGAAAAAGAAAGTGGACACAGCAGACATGTTTTTGTGGTACTTATGCAGTTCACGTGTGGATGGTCCTACCTGACTAGGTCTCAGATTTTGGATGAGGACGTCTAGATGTTTTGCGGCACAGAATCCATCAGGGCCCGAAGTCATGTATGAAAGGACTGCACAGAAACACAGATATTTGCAGTCACAAAAATAGTTAATCAGCTATTTTCTTCTCCCTCTACTTTAATCAAGTAAACACAACGATGTAGATAGCCAAGCAAATGCTGTAGTGAGCGATGTTTGTCCTTGACCGTGTTCATTCAGTCTCCAATCATAATAAATAACTCAGCAGAGATCAAAGGTTCGTTCAACCTGCAACTATTCAAATTTATGGGAACAAACGAGACATTGAAAAAGTTAACAATAAACACATGATGCAATGTGGTTGCAGGTATTTGGGAAATAGAATTTTTACCATGCAGGGAACTGTTGCCACCATGCCACAAAATCAATAGAGATTTTTATTTGTGTTTAATTTGATGTTTCCTGATACGCTGCCTTACCTTTTAAGGTTTTGCAAACATTTTAGGTCTCCAGGTTTGAAGCAAAGTCAAGGCTGTGTGATGTTTGCTGTGTACTCAGTAGTTGTGTAAGGTCTCAATAATTACATTAATCTAATAGGAAAATATATGACTGCTTTTGAATTTTTGACATTATTTCTTCTACATCTGATCCTACTTTACTTTACAATTGGTTTTTTTTAGTGTCAAATGCAAACTAATATCAGCAATTAGAAAAAACAGAAATAAAATATTTCAGAAAAAATGTCAAGCGCGAGGCCCTTAAAACTAAAAACTTACATTAAACTTGCATTTTGCGTTTAAGATTATACACAGCACATGATACAGATCAGTCATGCGGTTGCATACTTGAATTAACTAGCGAGAACAAAAGCTGGGGATTGGCTCCTTGTGATCAGCCTTTCTTGCAGAAGCACCCTCACGTTTACAGGCACTTTATAAATAGTTCTGCATTAGGAAAACAGCACAGTGGTCTGGGGTAGGAGCAATGGAGCTGCCTGTGAAAATGATATTACAACTGCTAGTCTGATTTCATTAAAACACTGTGTGTGATTTGTAACACCTCTGGGATGGCTGTCTCTTTCAGTCTGATGCAAGAATGATGGGTTTGCAGCCATGGGAGGCATTGCTTTTGCATGAATTGGCATGTCATGTTGCACTGAAAAAGCCACAGAATTTCATAAAAATGCAAGAAGTGAAAAGGTGCTCATACTGTAAGAGTATAAGGTTTATGTTCAGGGCAAATGTAAAGTAATGCACTGCTGCACTGCATTTAGTGTAGAATAATCAGCAACACTTGGTTTTAGTGGATCATTCAAGACTGACGCACAGAAAACAAACTTCACCAGCTTCATTAATGGTAAGCAAATATTCTTTGAATCTGGCTAAAGTAGAGCCGTAGACCATAATAACAATGGCATTCAATAATAACATTCACATGTCATTTGCAATAATGATAAAGTGACTTTAAAGGACAATGCAGTGTGTGTGTGTGTGTGTGTGTGTGTGTAGGTTCATGTGTGACACACACATGAACCTACACACACACACTGCTGACTGAAAGCAAACACATGATTGGATCACACTATGCTACCAAAGTCCTTCAGCCAATCAGAAACCTGCAATTCATCAAGTACAAGACACGAGTGGGGGTGGGTTTTGACATGGAGGCCTAAATGCTGGGTGTCGACAGCCCACGGACTGAATTATTTCCAGACCACATGCCCATGCACTCTCTGGCTTTCTTAGTTTGTTAAAGAGTCTCACAGCAGCAGAGAAATCTTTGTGGAGTCAAACTTGCAAGCAAATACTTTCTTAATCATGATAAAACAAGATTTAAAAAAAAAAAAAACTTTTTTCCAACTGGAAACCACTGACAACAACTGAAGGGCTTTCACTAGGCTGGTGAGAGCCACTTAATCAATTGCAAAACCTCGTACAGTCAGTACAGAAACAGAAAAGGATTTTCCCAGATGAAAAATGAGTGTCACATTTCAGCCAAGACCTTCATTTCCAACAGCTGCTGGAAGTCACTTCTACTGCGGAGAAAAACGTAGAAAACCTAATCCAGAGCCAAAGTCTCATTCCAGCTTTTAGTGTTGCAGCTACAGTATTTACACAGCAAGCACAATGCTACAATCCTGTAACACAATCACAGAACATGCACGTAACATTTAAATCTTTATTTGATACTTATGCTTAAATTCTTGTTTTGTGGTGAAGGGGTTTGGGTTTTGGGGGACGAAGCTCAGTACTGGGTGAAAAAAGCCAGTGAGATGGGAAAGACCTCCATTTTTGGCCTACGGTTACTGCTTTAGTGCCTCATGTAAGGACCCAAAGCTTGTCAAGTCTCTGCTGGGGTTAGTCTACGTGTCTTCTGTTTCAACATAAATCAAATTGTTATGGATAACTGGTGTAATAATTTTATAGATCTGAACGGAATAGGCTTCTGTGATTAAGATAAGGCCAGATGTTTCCATTTTCATGGTCACAGGGGGACTGGAGCCTATGCCCGCTATCACAGGATGAGAGGTGGGATGCCCAGTGGGGATGGGCCATCAGTCTATCACACAGCCTTCTTGGACTGCGGACCACTTTATTAAATCTCATTTTTGAACGTCTGCTATGTTCTGTAAACCCACTCGTCTAAGTGTCAAAACAGCAAAATAACTTAAATAACTTCTATGACAAACTTGTATCAGTGCACATTACTCATGAACACATGAACCTAACAGTTATTAAGTAGCCTCACAGTTTGCCAAATGATGTCATTTACACACTAAATGGGAAGTTGCCTGTGCCTACCCGAGTCCAGATATTTCCTATCAACCCACATCTTCTCTATTCATGCCATTTGTGAAACTTAAAAAACCTAAAGCTGAATCTGCTTCCCACTTTGAATGAAGCTGGCAGAGTCTTTGTTTGGAATGATGTGGAAATCGAATAAGAACAGTCATCCTTAGCTGTTTGCACAAATGCGCTGAACTTTTCTGGAAATTACCTGACAGAGTTGCACTCGAGACACAAGTTGGAACAGATTAAACCGTTTTAAACATGCAAAGTTCAAAGTTTGTGAGAGGTTCTATTGCCCAGATTTACATGTTGTGAGACTTGCCTCCTGCAAACTCAGATTAGGAAGCACCCTCAGCTGAACCAAACCAAGATTTCAAGCAGTGAGAACAAGGCTGACAAAATTCCCCCCTTGCGTTTTCCATCCAGAGCAATACCTACAAACAACAACTGCGACTTTAGGACTCACTCAGACGACTGATGACCTTCTTATACCAGGACTTCAGCCAGGGTCAGAGTTATTTCTGAAATTCTTCAAGCTTAGCAAATGCAGAAAAGTAGATGTTTTACCATTTATGTTGGTTTATAAAAGATTTGACGGACAGACAAATCTAAATGAAAACTTAAATATTGGGGGGAAAATGCAAACGACTTCCTGACCGTAAAACCACTTACAGTTTGAAGGAGCAATAAAGGGCACAGCAGTTAAACACTAAGTTATAATCAAAGGAATGTGAGTTTAATATCCCCGATCATTCCTAACCCACTCCCTAGCAGTAGGAAGTAGCTGCAAGTTATTCCCTCGTCGTCTCTATGCGCAATCTTAAGGGCAGTGAGTTCACATCGATCTGAAAAACTGTATGTACATTATTCAGATGCTACAGAAACAATTTCAGATTCAAATGACTTAAGGCGGCTCAGAGTGAAAAAAAATTAGTCATAATAAATAGATAAAAAATTATGTACATCCTCATAATCATGATGAGGAGTCAGAAAAATGTTTTGGTAAACTTAATAGGAAACTGACGCAGGCTACTATCATAAACACAACAAAAATTACAATTCAGCTCTAACCCTAACAATTTAAACTACATGACTAGAGTCTATCTATCCATTTATCTCAATTACCTGTTTACATTTCCTCTAACTTTATTTATACATGCCCATAAGCAAATACATTTGCTTGTTATTACCTGTTTGTTATTATATACATGTATAACTTAGTATTTAGCACCTAGGGTATGTCCTTCCATGTGTCATGTCCATACTTTTTAAGCTTTTGTTGTGTGTTTTTATAGAGTTTACTGGCATGATGCTTTTATTCATTTTTTTTATTTATCTGCCTTAGATGACAATGACCAGCACAGTTTTAATCCTCATATTTACTGACTACAATGAAAGCCCCACAATGCTGGCCATCATGTCCAGCCCAGCTGAAGGGTTCCCACATTAAAAAAGACTTTACGCATTGTGTTACTTAATGTTACCAGGCTGCATTACGGTGATTTGTTATAAAATGTCCACTCATGGCTTGACCTGTGCCCCAGATCTCAAACATGTTGTGATATCCAGTATCCCAGGGGACCGAAAGTTCCTCATGCGTCCCTTGTTGCGCCCAGGCGACACCCACGGGAAGTGGAAATATACACAAGAGCAGACGCATTATGTCACCCACCTCGTGCTCTAATTTGCCACTTTGTTTAGAAGCATTGATTGTTTATTTATCATATGCCAAATCTTTCAAAGCTTCCTGCAGATATGCTGGCTTGTGAATGAAAGAACAGGATGTTAACAGCTGCGATGCTATCGAATGTAAAGTTCTGCAACAGTTTTGAAAGGTGCTGAAAAAAATGGCAGGAGGATTGGGGAGGAAGGCAGCCATGGAGTCTGTATAGACTTAAGGACAAACGGTGGACTGAGAGGGGGTTTCTTGGACAATGTGAATTATGTTTCCAGTAAAAAGCTTTCTTGGAAATTTTTTAATGCTAATGCGAATATGCACGTTCAGCAAGGGTTTCACACTTTGGCATACACATTGATGTATACACGCTTTGACAGTACTGGGATGAATGCCATCTGGACAAATCATATGATCCTAAGCCAACAGCAAGTTCGTTTTTTATCTGTTGTTGTAGAAACTGTCTCCAAGGCCTTTAAAACCTGAAGAACCCTCTGGATACTGTATTCCTGCTTTCTTCTTTTCCTTCTTTTAGAAACCTATGTCCTTCTCCCCACATTCACTCACTCCTCTTCCTCCCGATTTAGGCCCCCGCCTCACCCACCCCTCCTGTTACAAAAGTCACACCATCTTCGGTTTATCTTTTCTTTGGCCAGTGCCCAAGCAACGAGGGCCTCAGCAGCCTGTCTTAATAGGCTGTCCTGTTACAATATAAGGTCCCTGGGTACTACAGGGTTTACTGACCTCCAGTAATCTTAGTTTGAGAATTGCAGGCTGCAAATACTGTATAGGACATGGGTACTGGGGATTAAATATGTTTTGTTATGGTATATATGTTTGTCCAAAATGGGCTGTGAATCAAACTATTGATATGCTTGTGCCAATGGTCAGGGAAATCAGATTATTGTGTGTAATTTGTATTGCAAATGTACAAATGTCTGTACTGTTTTCTTAACCTGGGCAGTGAAGAACCATCACTCCAGGGGCAGTCGAAGTTTGAGCAGAGAGACAACCTTTTGTTTGAGGTGAAAGCAGTCTTACCTATGTCGTCCTCATGGTAGATTATTGAGTGGTGCTCTGTTGGACTGCTGGTGTATCTGTGGAATGGCTCTATGTGATAAGTCCCATTGTTTGTATGGATAGTTCCCTCAAACTGACCCTGTAACACAGAGCCATGGCAAGCTGAGCCAGGTTCACCTGCACAACCACGTCAAACGAGATCAGAATTAGAGATATAAGAGATGTCTAAGAAATAGAGACAGACTAATCATAGAAATATTTATATGTTGCTGACAGAAACATGAACACTGGAGGCAGAAATTGCTCACACACAAGGTGAGTTACGGGTCAAGAGAAAAATCAGTGACTCAGCTTGTGTTTAATTCAGTGATTTCTGTTTTACTCTTTAAATTTCAATACTCAGAAATGTGTTGTGACAAGGTGTTTATCGAGATGTTTTGTCTAAAGCATAAAAAACACTAAAATTGGATGATGAACACTTTTCCACCTGAAGATATTACAGTTCGGCGGTGCAACGTGGAACTCTATCATTTCATTTTTAAATCTGATGATGAGGACAAGCTTTCAATATTCTCCAGAGGGTCTTTTTGTCCTTGAGCCCATTGTGGTTTATTTTGGCCTAATCGTTGTGGAGCTATTATTAAACCAATTTAGGGATGTTTCTTCAGGTGGAAGTTTCCAGATATAGCTCAGCTTTATTTTTGATTGTTGTGAAATCGGTAAAATATTTCCTTGGCTTTATGTTCCACAGGAGGATGAGATATCTCTGTGTTACCTACCTTCTAGTGTTCCTGAATAGATGTGGGAGAGGTCAACGTATGTGGAACCATTTTCACTGACCACTGTGAAGCTTTTGGAAAACGCTGCTCTGTTTTGCCTCAAAAGCAGGTGGAAAGTCCTGATGGGAATAAAAAATACAAACAGCTTACAGATGTGGTCAAGGCTTTGTAGTGTTGTGAGAAGTCCATAGATATATAATCTAGCAGATATGGACTAATGAGTAGCTGACATGTGTTATAGATTTGAGAGCAACAACAAAGAGTTTGTTCAGTGAGGTATTTACTGTAAATTTAACCAGACGCTTGCACGTGGACAGTGAGTTTCAAACAGCCGCACACGTGGAAATGTGAAGTTACCGGTGAAAAGCAGTAAAATTCAAATGCAGTGTATATTCCTGAGGTCGCGTGGCTCTCTTGGCTCTCAAGTGCTTCCGGTGAAGATCTTCCGTGTCGTAAGACAAGCCCTCATAATGCTTTATATAAGGACTGATGCTACTCACAGCATCTGCTGGAAAGGAAGACATTCCAGTTACTGGAGAAAAGCAACATTTTCTTCTTCATAATGACTTCAGTACTCTGTGGCATGCTGGATATCAGCTTCTGAGCTAAATAGTTAGTCATAGCAACCCATTCCTGGCTTATCCGTGCTTGAAGTTGAGCACAGTGTGTGGGCTTCTGCTTGATAAACTGCTTTTTAAGGACTGACCACACAAAGACCACTTTCTTTTAATGATCCAGGAACAATACAGTGATAATCTGTACATTTTCCAGCATGATGGAGCACCATATCACAAGGCAAAAGCAATAACTAAGCGCTTAGAGATCATCAAATTAACATTTTGGATCTATGGCCAGGAAACTTACTGGATCTTAATCTGATTGAAAACCTTATGGTCAGTGCTTAAAAGGTGGGTGGTCAAACAGAAACTGGTGACCAGCTTCAAGCAGTGATGATGCAGGAATAGATCGCCATGAATAAAGATTTGGCCCTGAAGTTGATATCCAGCATGCCACAGAAAATACTGACGCTTTGCATACAATTGATTTGTCTTTGTCTTCAAAACTTATGAAATGTTTATAATTGCTGTTCACTGTATTGTGAAACCAAAAAATCAAATAAAAACGTATGAAACAAAATTTGTACCACTGCCAAAACTTTTAGCCATGCCTGTGAGCAGCTTTTACAGAGTGATTTTAGAGAGTTATTCCTGAACCACTTGCCACATCATAAAACCAGCACTTATGCAGGTGACATATTCCTATACTTTCAAGATCTTACAAAAAAATGTGTTGGTAGGTGGTAGCAGATTAAACAGCAGTGGGTTTTTACCCTCTTGACATACTCAGAAATTTTGACTTCTCCTAAACCTGGTCTGCCTTTTACTGAGAGTTTTCTGGCTAACTGAAGAAACCCTTGAAGGAGAATCATACATCACTGTAGCCTACATGCCATTTTTAGTTGGCGTTGCCCCTCATGAGTGAATCCCATATAACTATATAATGTGCTCCATTAGGCACAACTAAGTGAGTCTGCACTGCTGAAAACACTTTGCATGACGGCACCTTTTTCCAGCATTCCTGGGGGGACAGGTTGAGACATGTCTAGCCTAGAAGAGACCAGTCCACAAGAGCTACCAAAAACAGC
>VUQJ01004562.1:1796-12343 GCA_015108635.1 Andinoacara biseriatus
ATATGGCAATAATAAGTCTTTAATGTATTGTGGTGCTAAACCATTCAGCAATTTATAAACTAACAGAAGTATTTTAAAGTCTATTCTCTGAGCTACAGGTAGCCAGTGAAAGGACTTTAAAACTGGGGTGATGTGCTCTATTTTTCTGGTCTTGGTGAGGACACGAGCAGCAGCATTTTGGATTAGCTGCAGATGTCTGATTGGTTTTTTTTTTGGCAGACCTGTAAAGATACTGTTGCAGTAATCAATGTGACTAAAGATAAATGCATGGATGAGTTTCTTTAGATCTCATTGAGACATTAGTCCTTTTATTCTAGAAATGTTCTTCAGGTGGTAGAAAGCTGACTTTGTAACTCTTTTTATGTGTCTCTGAAGGTTCAGGTCTGAGTCCATCACTACACCCAGATTTCGGGCCTGTTCACAGGTTTCTAAATGTAGTAGCTGAAGCTGCGCGCTGACTCTTGATTGTTCCTCTTTAGGTTCAAAGATAATAACTTCAGTTTTGTTTTTGTTCAGCTGGAGAAAGTTCTTCCACATCCATGCAAAACTTTGTTCTAAGCATCTGGTCAGTGCTTGGATAGGTTCTGAGTCACCTGGTGATACCGTGATATAGAGCTGTGTATCATCTGCATAGTTATGATAATTAATCTTATTATTTGTTAGAATCTGAGCTAGTGGGAGCATGTATATATTAAACAGGAGGGGTTCCACGATTGAACCTTGGGGTACTCCACATGTGACTCCTCTCCGCTCTGAAAAGAAGTTGCCAATTAACACAAAGACGTTCCTGTTTTTTAGGTACGATTTGAACCAGTTAAGTACTGAGTCTGAGAGTCCAACCCAGTTAACTGCTGAAATACAGCTTTTTAGATAATTTTGCTGATGAATGGAAGGTTAGAGATTGGTAAGTTATATAATAAGTTATATACCAGTTCCTCTACTGGTTTACAGGAAGTGTAGAGGAGTAAAGTTGACGTAAAGTTTCAGCTGCGCTGTCTGTAAACAAGCGTTTTGAAATAACGTCTGTTTTTCTAAGCAGGTCAACATAGATTGTACTTTCAAAAACAACAGGAAAAGGATCAGACAGAGCGACATCAATAACAGAGAGCTTGGAGATATTTACACCCTTGCTGATAATCAGATCTAGAGTGTGTCCTAAATTATGTGTTGGCTGTTTAACATGTTGAGTCAAACCAAACTTTTGATGTACATCATTTAGCTTTTTTGACTCTGTTTATTGTGCTGTCAACATGGATGAACATGGACTAGGATGTCTCCTGGGTCCATCCTGGGTGAGGGTTTTTCAAGCATGCCCTACCCGGAGGAGGCCCCGGGGTAAACCCAGGACACTCTGGAGTGATCTCAGCTGGCCCATGAATGCCAGTGTTTTCCCCGGATAAGCTGGCTGGGGAGAGGGAGGACTGGGTTTCTCTATTTAGGCTGCTGCCCCTGTGTCCCAGATAAATGTTAGATAATGGATGGGTGGATGTTATGTTAAAACTATGCTATATTTGAATCAGGTTCCTTCACCTTCACTGGACTGATTTGCCTGGCATTATTTTACACAGAAGTCCAAAATTAATGTTCCCATAAGATTATATATTCACTCAAGCCTGTATAGTACCCAATATCTTAGATAAGCGTGACTTAAACATAATAATTTTTTATAGACAAGATGAATGTCGACGCTGTACTGGAGCATGTTTGCTAGAGCTGAGTTCAGCTTTCTGTCTCTTCCTAGTGATGTTTCAACTTGTTCATAAAGTAATTTGTTCAGCAAAGAAATTGATATGATCTTGTTGCTTGCCATTTTCACTTCCATCCCCTAACTTTCATTCATTTTTGCTTTTCACATTCTGATTCCTGTCAAGTATCCCAAAACAGTGCTCAAACCCAGCCTTCCTCTAGGTGTAAACTGCTTGTAGGGATCCTCTAGTGTTTCTTTCACTCTCATTGGCAGCTAGCAGTCATCTTCCGGACTCATTTCCTGGCATGATTTTCAGGGCATGTACACTGATGTGATGTGGAGAGACGCATATTGTCATTACAAAGGAAAGGCAGCCATCATAATGATTCGGTTTTACACAGTCAATTTCCTCCCTTATTGAGGCACATTATTGTGAAATTCTGCAGCATAAATGGTGAAGCACTGTCATTATCTGCCTTTTTTCTTTGTTGTACTTCCCAGCTCCTTTTCAGACTCAACATTTTTATCTCCTCAGTGCAAAATAGTTTTTAATTTATGGGAGTGGTCACTGGAGTCTATGTTGAAGGGAAATGTTGAAGACCCATCTGGAATCCTAGCTGCAGGCAGAGCTGCAGAAATAAATAAGAGCCCGAGGCAGTCAGCTCTTTTATTTCTAAGAGAGTTTTGTGTTTGCTTTGCAAGTTTACAGTTTATAAATAGTTTGACTAATGTAAGGTCCTAAAGAGTGATAACATACTGTGTTTTTCTTGTAAAAATGCAAAAAACTATTTGTGGAGGATCTTTCTACCAGTAAAATTTTGTGGCATGTACTACACACCTTGAATTTAGAAAATTCTACTCAGCAACATATTAAAAATGTCCTGCAATGATCCATCTATGTTGATTCTGCAGCGCCTCTTTTTGGGTTCCCCTTTATCCTACCGGTTGGTCTGTGCTATGTTGAAATGCAGTAAAATAATTGTCACGATACCTTAAAAATCTTTTCAAAATTCATTTTTCAGCTCAGAAACATTCCAAACCTGCTGCAATGCAGGAAAGCCTGAATAGAGAGACACACCATAGATTGGAGAGTTGAGGCTGTGCTGAAGGTGATCATACCAATTATTGACTTTCAACCTCTTTTTTAACCTTATAAACTGCATTTACACGCATGTGTACACTTTTAAATTACTAAGTAATGCGTTACTGACATCACTGACCACCAGTTTTTCCAAATCCTGCTTTTAAAGATCATCTTCTTCCATTTGCTGTCACTTGGTGTTGGCTCTCACTGCGGTTTCGTATCACTTCCTGTTCCTGAGCGCAGTATCTGTTACCTGTTTAATCTGTGTAACTCGATTAATCTAGATAACAACATATTTCACAGTGTAATCTGCACGTTATCCACAGCACACTCTCTGCTGAATTATATCCACATCATTGACTGAAGCTGTGTCCAAATTTAGGGGCCGCATTTGTTGGCCGATTGCGTCACAGCGAGGTGACGAAGGCTGTCCAAATTCGAAGACCCCTCCAAATGCGTCCTTCGTTTCTAGAATTTGAAGGATGGGTCCGGTGTATCCTTTGAGGCCTACATAACCCAGGATTCACTGCGCATCAAAACTCAAACACACAATGTTGGAGGATAGCGGCCAAAAAGTTTGAAATATGACTGTTTCGGTGACACGAAATAAACTTTTAAGATGTTTTCAGGCGAGAATGTAGACGTATAAACCTCAAATATCAGATTATTTTATCAAGCTATCACTTAATTGCAAAAGTGCTCCGTCATTTTCGGAGCTGTCCGTTGCCGCTGCTCTACCAGCTCGCCGCGCTAGCTGTCAGCTGACCGAGCTATCGAGGCTCGCTTTAGCCGGAGAGAACGCCCCGCTCCACGCACATCCTCTTCCCGCTGAGTGGAAGTAAAACACAAATATAATTCATTCAGATGATCTCTAACAATGTTTGGTTTATTTCAGTGTTTCTTTTGTTCCTGCGCAAATCGGCTCGCCTGAAATTAAAGTTAAGCATCATAACTGGATAGTTTTATTCAACATTAATGTCTCACTAAAGAGCTGCTAATATATTTGGAAATTCCTTGATGTTGAAATGTGTCATGCTTGTTTTAACAGCTTATTTTGAATTAAATAACTAACATTAAACCACAAAAATAAGCCACAAAAAAAGGAGCAAAAGTTCGGCTCCATTATAACAGCTGCTTTTCCACAGCTGTGCTGCCACGGTTGCTAGGCGACATGAGCTACGGTGAGCTGTTATACGATGTTTGCGCTCATGTAATTTGAACAGTGTACTGGTTGTTGGGCTTGGCATGATTTTTATTGCCTTGTAAATTATATGTGAATTGAAAATAAATGACAACAATGTCAAAAGCATGTCAATAATGAATAATAAACTCACTTGTGCAGGTCTGTGCACATATTTTTTTATTAGACTGTTGTTGGGCTTGTAAAATAAAATATGTGAAAGGTTCAGAGCATCTGAGGTTTATAGTGTGAACCGAGCAGCGTTACATCTGTTACAAGGTAACGATGAGTCATGTGGGATTGACTGGGACATTTTTTCTTTTCAATACTGGGTTATTATATACATTTTAATGTCAATAGTTCTTGACTTTTTGCAACACATCAGTGTTTTTCTAACTGAGGATTTTGTACAGGTAAAGGTTTATAAAGTGTCTGGCCTGAATTTATTCTCTTTACCTCCGTGGCGCCACACTGACTCGTCATGTGGGATAGGAAGTGAAAGCTGGAAATAGAAGGGGAGCGCGAGGGCATCCAGACTGAGGCTGGCTGGTGAGAGGAGATTTTAATCAGAGAGGCTGGTAGCAACAGCAGTGTGGCCCCGAGGGGCCGGGCATCACATCTCATTATAACCTAGCCCAAACAGAGGTGCCAAAATGGCCGGACCTGAAATAACAGATAACCCTGCCAAATCGCATCATCATCCAGCCTGCTGCGGTCTTAATCTGCCTCATCATCATGTACTAATAAAGCTAATGGATGGAATAAGTGACATGCTCTTTCTTCTCTCTCCCTCTCCCAGTCAGTATCAGCCCATTAATGATGTTCATACTCTGAAGCTGTTTTTCCTCGACTTTTAGGGTATGAACATGAAAATGTAGAAAAACTGGATATGTCAATATCTAGGTCACGCTTGCATATTACAAACTGTGATACTCTGTAGCTAAATTAGATGGTGCCAGAGACAGTCCGGTTCTGTGTGTGTGTGTATGTGTGTGTTTTATATTATTAACTACCACATTCTATTTTTTCACTCCTTTACCAAATAGTATCTCATTATAATATTACCTATTAGCAATGTTGAAGTAGTTTTATGAAAATAAGTAATTAATAAAATATTTATTGCATAATCACAAATTTTTGTGATTGCAATGAATCAGTGTGATGTATCATAATAATGTGTGTATTTTCACACCTATAGTTCATTCACTCTAGTCCTAATCAGTTTGTAGCTTTATCCTGCGATTTAGGGGTTTTTTTACGAGAGCGAACTCAGTGAGTTAAAATGCGTTACAACAAACCACATGACAACAGTCCGCATGCTTATTGGCCAGTTGTGCATGGGGCAGAAGCAACAACAAATAGAAACAGAAAGATGGTGCAGGACTCGTGCAGAATTTCGCCTCATTTTACAGCTCATACAGTTTGTGTAGTCTGAACGTCTCTGGTGCTTTACTGCATCCACAAACACACTGTGTTTGACCGAGGCTGTTCTCACCGTGGACATCCTGCTCCTCAGTTTAGAGACCAAAACTTCAATCTGATGTGATCACCAACAAGCTTATAAGCTGGCTAATTAATTTGGGCCTGATACCTATTTTGAAGGCGGTCATGCGTGGGGTTGGCTCCCACCAGTGACGTAAGGGGTGGACTCAAAACTGTACAACATCAAAATAATGCTTAACATAGAAACCCCGTTCATAGACCGTCACTGGTGACCTGCAGGGAGATTCTGTGGCCATAGAGAAACAAATCAGAAACTACCAACTAACCTATTTTTATTATTTCACAGACCATACTCCATACACTAAAATGTATTTGTTTTATTGCGCAGGTATCTTTGTCTAATTATCCTGAATTCATGTCTGCTCCTGCAGGCAGGTTCATAATCACAGAAACCAGAGCAGAAAAGAAGGAAGGAGTCCAGCATTAAAAATAATTTTAGCAGTTTTAATATCCAGCTAAAGTTAATCCTGCCTTATGTTTATGGTTTTGAATGTGCAGAAAAACGCGACCTGAAATCTAGTTGAAATACATCTGAGATATTAAAGTCCAGAGGTTTTATTCAAGTGATCGTTGCTATTAATGTGAGCCATATGCACATATGTATATATATATATATATATATTGCTTTAATTTTGTTTTTCTATTGAAATCAATAAAACATTTCCACTATAAATTGATGCAGAAAAGGAGCAAATTCACCATAATGATGTGAGCTGACACTGAAAACTTCCAAACACATCAAACTTATCTTTGTTTGTAATAGAAATTCGAACTAATGTGGAAACAGAGATGTCCTGTGAACTTATGAATAGCACTAAAAGGTTTTCCCACATCCTGCACGCTTCTGTTTATTGTGTTTGAGTCAGTTAATCTAAGCTGTTCATATGCAGCATTTATCGTTTCGATATTGCACTGTTCTGCTCTGAGGCTGCTTTGTGTTTATTGCTGCAGTTGAAATAAGGAGAACTGCTTTTGTGCCAAATGATTTTATTGCATGCAAGCAAGCTTTTGATGTAGTGCTGATTGTGCAGCAGCTGCTCATTGTGTGGCTGGTGCACAGATACCACAAAAATTAAATCATCGATATGCTGCTCAAAAAAGGAAAAATAACAAAGTCAAAAAGATGAACAAGTTCTTAAAAAAGTAAAGCGACCTCTCTTTGCTAAAAATAGAGTGAAGAGGCTGCTTTTCCTTTCAGAGATGGAAATGACTCTGAGCTGAGAAAGGACAGGACGGAATTCTGTGGTCGGCTCATTTCTCTGGTTTCCCAGGAGGAACAGTTAGCTTCCATCATGTTCAGCAGTTAAATCTGGAACTTTTGACTAATAAATTCAGCTGTACTTATTTGAACTATTAAGTAATTATCTTAAGTGTACTTTTATTCTTTTGTCTTTTCCACTTAATAAAATTATAATGTTGCAAAGTAAACCCAATCAAATCATTATAACAGTGAATTAATCAATTGATCACTTAAAGTAAATAAACAAATGATTAAATTAATAGTAACTTAATAGTAACATGGCAGCCGACTCAAAGCTCTAAATAGTAGATTTTAATGAATAAATTATTAGTTGGATTAAATAATGATTGAACTAAAATAACTAAGTAGTGCCTGAAGCAGTGGGTTGAAGGATCAGAGAGCAGCAGTCACCAGATTGTTCTCCACAGCCGTACGAAGCTTTATTTATCTTGGTGTTCAACCCTCATGTTTTGTACGAAGGTCCCTGATAAATTTGCTAAAACGATGCACATATTGAGGTGAAAGGTGAACAGTAAAAAGATCATTCCCCCACTGCTTCAGGTAATGCACAATAGCCGTATCTCCCTTGTGGGGACACAGTTTAGTAGGTGGATTTCTTCCTGTTTAGGGTTTCTGTGCTGCTGATTGGACGTGCCAAGGGGCTAGGACTAGGTGCTGGACTCCGTCAGGCCTGACAGGCTCAGGTGGAGCAGGGAGATGCAGGAGGCTCAAGGTTCTGTGTGTTTCACAGGATGTTCAGATGACTGAGGCTGCTCAGCACGGCACACAGTCTCCTCTAACAGCTGGGGCAGCAGCAGCTTTAGCTCAGGCTGAGAATGCACAGGATTCTCAGGTACATGCACACACTGGAGATCCTGGGTAACGGAAGCAGCTGAAGATTCGCCCTAATAATGGCATCCATTGTGTTTCGTCCCACTGATATGGTCTTAAAATTAGTGGACTCATAGATGCAGATGTTAAACTGTATAACCTCTCCAGCTCCTCATCAAACTCTGCCATCATTGTGTCTGCGGGGTTAATATTGGTCAGAGCGTACTGTCATGAGATGGTGTGTTGTGGAGATGAGGACCCAAATGCAGATGTGTGAAGCCGTTTATTTGGCCAATGACATAAGTCAGAACATTGACATACCAACATGACATAATGTGCAAAATAAGATACTGAAAACTATTAACCTAAACATAGAAAAAACACTGGAGCTGGGAGACATGAGGGGACCTGGAACAGAGCAGAAACATGAACAGCTGCTCTGACAGAGGATGAAGGGACACTGAGACAGTATGTACCCAGGAGGGGGGTTGGTGGAGACAACTAAGGCGGAAGCAATGAACATGGAGGAAACAGCCCAAAGCAACTGAGAACACATGAAGCAAACTTAGCATTAAATGAACCAAGAATCAACAGAATACAAAAACACTTCAGTTATGTCTGTGGACACAAAGTATTGAGTTCTTTTGGCTTTTTTTCAATATAGCCATCGTCTACAAAACTGTCAGTGGAAGCTTTCCTCCTGGAATAATGACGTATGTTCGGCTCTGCAGCTTTGTAATCCCTGATAGACTCTTTTCTACTCTGGGAAACTCTGACACCTCCTGTCTCCAAACTTTACACCACAGCAGGTCTCCCTACTTTTCCCTCTTACTGCTACCTTTCTGTCACAAACCACCCATCCCTGGGGAGGCCAGTTTTTGGCGTAGCATGTTTTGGGGGGTTGAAGCCGAGACATATTTGAGAAAATGCATCTCAGCTGTTCTGCTCACCTCCTCGTCACCCCGGTTTCCTTCACTTACATGTGAAGACTGCTTTTGTGGGGCATTCGCACTGACATCAGTCACAACCCACCCTCTTCAGTTTACAGCTTCAAAATCATAATCCTGTCTGACATCCTCTTTACCTCCACAACTCTATTCACATAATCTTCCTTCGACATTACCCCTGCTCCATTTCTCTTCCTATGGACACCAAGCTAGAACCTCCAGTGTTCCCATCCCTGCTTCCCTTCGGCCTGGTCTGCTCCTCACACAATATTTACCTGTCACCACACTCCTGCTTTTCCTCCTCTGTGGCTGCTTCTCAGTAACCACAATTACTTACAAAGAGTTACTTACTTACAGTTAGTTACTAAGTCAGTTTTATTGATAATATTTCAAGTGCAGCTATCAAAATGTTAGACAATAAAAAACAAAAAAGAAAAAGAAGGTAGAGCAACAGACATTAAATTCAGACTGCTAGATAAAATCAGGATGGACAAAAATAAAAAGCAAACTAAATAAACCTTTAATAAACTGTCCGCAGACAGGGAAGGTATCAAAGTTTAAAACCTGCAAACTAAAAGGTTCAGTCTGCTTTTGTCTTGAGCTTCAAGCAGGAATAACGAGCACATCCTGAAAGGACAACAGAGGCAGCAGGACCGCTTTAGGATCCTCGCAGGCTCTAAACATAATCAGCAGCATTAATGGTGAATTTGATGGGAATAGATTGTAAAAAGAATCATGGCTGGTGTAACATGAAACCTTCCTGTTGACTTTGTTAAAAGTTTAGCAGCAAGATTTTGGACCTCTTGTAAAATGTTCAGGGATTTATTGTTAACAGCTCATAGGGTTCAAAATAGGAGGCAATTTTACCTGTACGAGAGGTTCTAAATCAATCAGGATGTGATTTAAGTGCAGACCTTCAGATTAACAAAAAACTTTGCTTTACAGCCCTTTTTTACACATACATACATTTATTTTTCTTAGAAATGTACTCACACGAGTGGGGAAAGTCCTCCTTGTTTCTCTGCTGGTAGCTAATGATGCTGCTGCTGCTATCAAACTACAAAAATGGCCAAATGGGGTGGAGAGGAACGCTCTGTGACCTGGAGGGGGGCGGGGCCTGAAATGTCTCGTTCACATTTAAAGAGACCAAAACAGCTGCTCTACGACGAGCCTCAGAACAGGCGTAACAGAGGGTCTGTGGAGCTACAATAAGAGGAATTCAGACCAAAGCATTGCAGTTCTACTTTATATAGACCACAGTGAATGATTTATATATGAAAAGGAAGGATTTAAAAGCGTGATACGTGTCCTTTAAAGAGATGTAAAAGTGATTGGATAGCCAGTGACGTGCGGTGAGGTTTGTGATGAGTGAGGCACTGACTAATCTGGAGTTGGATGTTTATATTTATGAACTCAAAATAGAAGCTTATATTTCATTTTTAATTATGCTACTGATTAATTATGCTTTAATCAACTCCATACTGTTCAACAATATTGGCAAGAAAAACAAAATATTTAATGTAAGGTCAAACTATTATTAATATTTTATTATTATTTTACTGTGGAACATCAGCATGTGCAGCACATATGTAATCAAATATTGGTGATATAAAGAGAGACAGCAATAGGCATGAACCAACCACCTGCTTCATTTATTGTATGTGACACAGCGCCCCCAGAGGTGGGCCACAGCACTGCACTGGCTTGCCCCACATTTCTTCCATGTGTTTGAACAGACAATGAGTAAATTCCAAGGTTCTGACCATTAACGCCTTGAAGTAATTCAGAAAACTGTTTTATAAACTAGTTTTATAGAACAGTCATGTGGTCAAATGTATTTTCTCTTATCATTGTGAGTATTTTACTTGTGATGATGACAGGGAAGGCGCTGCCTCGCCTGACTCCCCTGTCTGCACGTCACTGGGTCTAACATAGATATATAAGGATTATTGCCTGAAGTCTACAGTCTATGGACATCAGCAAATAAGATGCTCCCCCAGGCCTTTTCTGCAGCCACTTGGTTGGTTGTGAGCCTCTTTGCCTTCAGTCATGTGTTGAGGATCAGGTCAAGATGG